>JAUMHN010000012.1:17810-29491 GCA_032360265.1 Heliamphora ciliata
ATTTACACAATCTCATTCTCTCTCATTCCTATCTCGCTCTCTCTTTCGTTTTTTAGTTGATTCTTGATTGTTGATAGCTATTGATGACTTCACGTTAAATCACTACTGGAATTTATTGTTGATAACTTTATCTAATTTGCTGAAAATTTGCAGTAGAAATTTGTTGTTGATGGCATTTTGTAGTTATTGTGAACATGAACCACTTTAACACTTTTTTTGTTACTAGTACTATTATACTAGGATACGTAGATGAATGTGTTATCAGTTATGCTTGTTGGACTGAAAATTCGTTATGCGTCTTAGAATTTTAGAATTTATTAGAATCACTTATATTTGGTGAAAGCCTGAAATGTTTTATGTTGAAACATATTTGTTGGAAATTTCTAAGTTCAGTGAGTTCTTTGATTATAATTATTTTTTTAATTATTCACCTCATCAAACCGTCTAAACCGCTGAGTTGAAATCACCTAAGAAATCATCCAATCCGCTGGTTTCAGTGATGAGTAAGTTGGTGATGTGCTAAAAAAACCTCCATCCGTCAAAAGAGTGGATTGAATACGAAATTTCTTCTAACCCAACCGAACCCATGCACACCCCTAGGCTTGGATACATGGGGATACGAGGGAGATACATGGAGATACGGAGGAGATACATGTGGATAGGGGGGATACGTGGGGGATAAGCTGATAAGGGAAGGATATGGTTAGGATACAGAAGGGTTCTATTATTTTATATTTTAAAATTTTTTGGGTCTTTGTTACTTTTATTTTTAAATTTGCTATATATTCTATTATGTTATCACTAATACATGATAAAGTTGTGATTTATTCTTGGTTGTTAATTGCTTCAACATTCTATCAAAATGTTCTGGTTAGTTGCCATGTATTAAATGTTTGATTGTAATAACGAACTGAATTTACTCTTACATTTGGTTTTATTTTTATAAATAGTACAATACTAGAATCATAAAAATAATATATTTTTTTTATAAATGAATACTAGCTGTAGCCATATCTGTATCAGTATCCTACTTTTTAAAAATTTGTCATTTCGTCGTATCCGCATCCGTGCTTCCTAGCGAATAGTCTTGGAGGTGTGTGTGTTGGTCTATGGATGCGTCCGTGTGTGTGGATGAATGAGCCCGTGTGTGTGGATGAATGAGCTTGGTTTTTGAGAAACTGTGCATAAAAAAAAGGGTTGGTGTTAGTACAAAAACCATATTTAGAAATTGTCGATGACAATGATTGCAAACAAATAGAGATTTTCAAAAGGTTTAACTTGAGCAAAGTATGGATACATGGTTACATAAATTCATATGCATGCATATCATTGCATTCTATCATAATGTTATGATTACATGTCATGTATTCAATGTTCAATTGTAACAAAACGAACCAAATTTACTCTTACATTTGGTTTTATTTTTCTAAATAATACAATAAAACACTACTAAAAATCATTAAAAAAAATAAATAAATAAATAAAATTCTTTACAAACATATACTAACCGTATCCGTATCTGTATCCAACTTCTAAAAATTTGGTCGTATCGTCATATCCGTATCCATCCTTCCTAGAGAATAGTTTTGGAGGGGTGTGTGGGGTCTATGGATGTCTCTGTGTGTGTGGATGAATGAGCTTAGTTTTTGAGAAACTATGCATAAAAAAAAGAAAGGATAGTGTAAGTTCAAAAACCCTATTTCAAAATTAGCCCACAAGTATTGGAAACAAGTGGAGATTTTCAAAAGGTTAAAGTTGAGCCAAGTATGGATATATGGTTACTTATCTTGGTAGCATGCATCTTATTGCATGTTATCTATTAGCATTATTATTTTATTGTGTAGTCGTGCCCCTGCTTAACATTTCAAATACTGACATGAAGTCGTGGAAGAGGAAGGTGTCATTTTCTTTGGTGGTTGTTTTATGGGCTAAAGGTCATTATTTTGATAAT
Source organism: Heliamphora ciliata (assembly GCA_032360265.1). Lineage (NCBI taxonomy): Eukaryota > Viridiplantae > Streptophyta > Magnoliopsida > Ericales > Sarraceniaceae > Heliamphora > Heliamphora ciliata. The sequence continues at coordinate 19,762 of JAUMHN010000012.1, forward strand.
TTTGTAAGGTCAAGACTACTACAAGTGGGTCAAGACCAGGGTTCTAAATAACGGCCATTATGTAACGGTATCTTGAAGTACCGATCCCGTTTCGCTACTCTGTATCGGGTTTACAGAGAATCCCATGGGCATCGACCGTTACTCCCGTTACGTAACGGGTATCAGTCTCGTATCGGTCTGTAACGGCCGATACAGACGATAAGAGCCCGACACAACGACAAGAGCAAAAGTGCGAATTGCGAACTCACCTTTTTCTGCAAACAAATCATTGCTGATCGTGTTTGAATTCCTCTTCCCAAACATCTTCCTCTTTGATTTCAGTTGAATACTTCAATTTGAGCTCGATTTGAGGATTGCGCTTGTAGCGATTGCTCTCCGCCTCTTCCCGAATTCATCTTACTCTTCAATTTCAGTTCAATTTGAGTTTGATTTGGGGATTACACTTGTCGATCGTGTTCGATTTGAGGTGGATTGAAGATTCCGGCGTCAATTTCAGTTTGGATTTAGGGATTTCAGTCCGATTTGAGCTGGATGGAGGATTGCGCTTGCCGATCGTGTTCGGGTCAGCGATTTCGACTCTCGATTGTGTGAGTAGCTTCCGTTTGACTTTGGTTTGGGAATTTTGTAATCGATTTGGGATTTCGGTGGCTGATTGTTGTTCGATTTGCGATTTTGGATTCCATTTCACTCATGTTCTTTAATTTTGGATTCTCAACTTCTGTTCGGGTCAACGATTTGCCGATTTCACTTTGAATTGGGATTAAGACTTAAGCCTTAACTCTTAAGGCTGCTCAGTGTTGAGATTTGTTTGGCTAGCTCATTATTGTTCTCCAATTTGTAAGTAATTATATTACTTTAATTGGTATTTAAATTCTTTTTATAATTTGTATTTATATCTTTATTTTGTTTTTTTTAATTATTTTCTTCAATTTATCATCTTATAATTTATTATTATTGTATGAAATATTTAAATTATGTATATATCTCATTTATATTATATAAAATAATATAAATATTTATTATTTAGTATAATATTTTTTATTGAAGTTTAAATTATTCATGATTTGATTATATAATATATAATATAATATTTTAATATTATACAATAGTTTAATAATATTACAAATTTAATATTGTTATCATGCATGACATTATCACAATCAATATTATTTTTTTGCTTATCTTTGTTATCAAAGATTATCAATTATATTAGTATTTATAATATCATAGATACTTAGATAGTGAAATTCTTTTACCATACAACAATATTGTATTTTTTTAATTTTAAAAACAACATAACTTTTAAAAAATATGTTTTTTTGGTGTCAAAATAGTAATTAAAAACAACTACAAATATTCAATTTGTAGTAAATAAAGCTAGAATATGTGTATCAATGAATTTTATGCCATTTGCTAGCACTTGAAAAAAATTCACGTGAGCGCTTATCGATTCCCATTACAGGTTGACCGATACGCTCGATATCCATTACACGCGATTACGACCGTTACGCCGGCCGATACCGTGATTTAAAACCTTGGTCAAGACTACTACAATTGGCACTATGTATTCGAAAAGAGGCATCATAGGAAAACTGATGAATTATTGTAATTTATCTTTTGATATCATGCTTGGAAATCGTGCATTGAATGATTAAATTTCATTAGTTATGTTGTTCATTGAATACGATCATTATTGTTTTGATTATGTTAAGGATTTGAGGATAAATAATGAGAAGCATAAGAGGTATGGCCTAGGAGCCTATTCTCACTTGTATTAATGTTGTTGGGGTATGCACAATTGAGCTTTGATTCTTGGCCTTAGTTGAAACCATGGTTTTAAGTTGCAACATCTTTCATATCCAGGTTCAGGGTCCCTCTTGGGACACGGACTGATTGATCTTTGAGCACTCAAGTGGTCCTTGCACTGGAGTGTTTATTTTTTGGATTTTTTGGTGGGGTCTTCATGTCCAGGCCTCAGGTTGTAGGTTTGGATGTCCCCTTTATTGGCTTAGAATGGTAATTCTTGTTCCATCTAACTTCATTTAACACATTCTTGGCATCATTCACCTACTTAACTTCTATCGTGGTCTTGGACTCTGGGGCTTGACTAAGCTGACCCCAGGATCATGGCATTAACCATTGTTGAGTTAAGTTGTATAGGGTGAATCAATATACAAGTTTTGGCAGAAATTGAAAGATTTAATAGTTAACACCATAACAAAAGAAAAAAAGAAAGAAAATAATGGAAAAAAGATACCTCAACTTTCTGACAGAATATCTGTAAAAGTGCCTCAGAGTACTCTTCAGTCAGCCTCCTAGATCTATCCAGAGTTGCTTTGAGCCTTAATGCCCAAATTGTCTTCCCATCTTCATTGTCTGTGTAAGACAAATGAATATATGCATATTAAGCATTAATACATTGAACAAAAGAAGCTCGTAGAAAAAATTACTAAAGACAACAAGATACCTTCTCTTTCTAATAGACCTCTCTCTTGCCATGCCAGAAGTTCATTTCCAATAGCAGTGCACTCTTCTGGTTTCCAACCTGACAGCGCCAACAGACGAATGCCAATAATGAGAGTGCCAAGTGGATCATTCCAAACTTTTACATTCTTGAATTCTGCATTCTCCGCAAGCCAACGAACTCCTCCCACAGTTTCAATTGCATTAAGAAACCTATACATATCAATCAGCCCAAAATGCATAAACTCTTCTGCATAACAAGCTGGCCATCCAAGTGCCAGCTAAATAGCATTTCATGTATTTGGCCGAATCACTTCCTCCTATCATAATAAATTGCCAATAAAAATACCACTGTAGACATGAAAATTGCCATCTAAATGATGCTACATTGGTGATCTGTGGACTACAATAAACAGTAATTGTCCTCTTGAATGATGCCGAGTCCAATACAAGTGATGCATTAACAACATACTTGTTAAATCAAGATTCTAGTCAAGAATTGAATCAAGTCGAACAAATTCTAAAAGGAGATTTAAAAACCAAATGCAAACTTGTTGAGATCAGAAATAAATGTGAAAATAAATAAATAAAACCTTGATATGATTACATAGGCTCCAAGGTAAGGCAGTTACCTAGACACAAAATATCTCCAACTGCCTGTTTCCTCTTTTATTGTAATCCAACTCAATGATATTTTGTTCCAGCTATTTTAGGTTGCCTACATAAATCCTATAATCTCAATCAGTTTTATTAAGGGCTAAACCATCAGTTAAACCATAAGTGGCAATGTCTTCTTTATCTTAATCTATGCAGAGTTTGATCTCCCAGCTTTTTAGCATTACCATCAACTTGGACAATGTCGTTCTCCCATATTGTTGCAATGGTTGACCTTCATTGCATATGGCCAAATAAATTAAATAATCCCAACGGATCTTCTCTCCCCTCACTTATTTGTTTTGTGCGAATTATATCTCCCCTTATCCTATTTTTGTAAAAATATTTTTGACCTTATGAAATTTTCCTTTTTGATTGGTAACATTTGTGTACTGCTCCACATCCTAACACATTTAGTTATCATTAAATTAGACTGTGAGTCTGTGACTAGTTTACTTTCAAGCAAGTCTCTGGTTTACCATTGTAGTGGCTTAGGATAAAAATGCTTAATATGGAAGAATACAAGTTGAGTTATTAGACAAATTTTGTTATAGTTTAATGCTCGGATATCCAATTTTTAGATAATGATGTTCTAATAACAAAAAAGGATAGTTTGGGGCTAATTTATATTATCATACTTACAGTTGCATAATATGTAATTTATTATTGATTTGTCTTTATTCTACATAAGATAAGTGGCACGTGGGATAGGTGCCTCACATGCATTATTTGAGGAAGACTAGTGTTGTAAAAGTACAAGAAGTGACCTATGAGATGCCACAGTAAAAGAAGCATACATGAACTAAGAAGGAACTGTTATAGATGGCAACAATAAAATGTCAAGTGTCCTATGATGCATCAAAATGGGCTAGATAGGAGGAGCCACACAAACAAGCCAAGTATCTTGTTCTTACACAAGCTAAATTAATGTAACTACATGCAAGTAGAAGGAAAAGAAGAGAAGTCTTCCTATTACACTTCGAAATAAAAGAAGAGAGATAAAAGAAGTGAAAGGGCGGTGCGCACAGCCAGCACCATGGCTTCCACTTTTGGTGCGGTAGAAAAAGAGAAGAAAAAGAAGAAGAAACATAGAAGTAGAAAAGCTTCAATGGTGGGAATAAAAACTATGCCAGAAACTAAGGGCTTCTAATCTGACATAGGAGGATAAAATACCCTATATTCTTCTCTAACTGACTATATTCTAATGTGAACATATTGATAAATGAGCATAATCGTGTAAAAAATAAAGTTGAATTGCAACAAAATAATGGAACAGCCAACAACATATTTTTCAATTAGACCAGTCTGCACAGGGGATAAGCAATTAAGCACTTGAATAGTTGGAATTTCAGTATTTGGAGTTGATACGAGAGAGAACTGTGCATAACAACAGTTTTGTGAATAATTACTATATCTAGAGAGCTTATTTGAGTGTCGATTTCCGTACACAAGAAATAGCGGTCTGATCCAATTCTATTGAGTCCGACTCATAGTGATCATTTACCAAAGAATGACTCTAGTTTTCAAATGATTGAACAACCGGGAGCAATTTACTTACAATACTTAGTTGACATTCATAAAAAGTATCTAATAAATTATGAGTTCAATACATCCTGTTTAGCAGAAAGACGGATATCCCTTGCTCATTATCAGACAATCACTTATTCACAATCTCATGTGGGGCTAATCGTTTTCATTTCCCATCTCATGAAAAACCCTTGGCGCTCCGCTTAGCCTTATCCCCTTCTAGGGGTATTTTAGTGATAGGTTCTATAGGAACTGGACGATCCTATTTGGTCAAATACCAGCGACAAACTCCTATGTTCCTTTTATTACGGTATTTCTAAGCAAGTTCCTGGATAACAAGCCTAAAGGTTTTCTTATTGAAGATATCGACATTTATAATAGTGACGATATTGATGATAGTGACGATATCGATCGTGACCTTGATACGGAGCTAAAGCTGCTAACCATGATGAATGCACTAATTATGGATATGATGTCGGGTTTTAGTGGTTCTTTGAGCTTTGGCCTCACTAAAAAATGTTGAATACATGAATTTGGTAAATTTATGAAGTTAAAATGTAGTTGTTGGTCTTAGTTTATCTATACAGCCACCTTAACTTGTAACAATATAATTACCTAGGTTCTAGTATTCATACCGTGTAGATATTTAGGGAATGAAAAAAAAAAGGGTATTATTTAAACTAGAATTAGTTTCGTACAATTTGAATTCCATTTTTATATATAGTGAATTTTCAATGTTTAGTCAACACAATGGGAGGTATGATGTGTTAGAAGTAAACAAGTTGTTTTTGAGATGATATGCAAAATGCTAACCCTATCCAAAAATTCTAGAATTGGTGAAACTTATTGACTTGTTTGACTAGCTTAAAATTTTGAAATCACAATCAAATTTTAAGTTTCCAAGTATGATTTGTGTTCAAAATATAATCTAGGCGTCAGTGTTGGACCTTGGATCACAAATTGTAAGAACTAGAAAATAGGGTCAGTTTTGATGAAAATCTGATTTTAGCTACGAGATTTCATGAATTGGACGATATATACGACGCTAGTTTCACGTCCAACAACCGAATACCAGTTTTGAATTATTTAGAGGTTTTATATAGCCAAAACATTGGGTAGTGCTTTCCCTATGGAAATAAGACCAGATTTGGTCACGGGAAATTCAAGATTCAGGTTGGCTCCGTCGTTCGGGGAAAGGAAACCTTCTTTTCAGAAACCTTGTTGGTGGAAATGGTTGAGGGTCCTCTAGATTATTATGTACAACTTTCAAGAGATTGATATTGAATTAGTTATGCATGAAATCTTTTTAGGGGACTAATTACAGTTGCTAATACCTTTACAAAAAAAAAAAAAGATAGTTGATAATCCAAAGGTGTGTCATGCTATGTAGTGAGTTGTTTTAAACAATATCTTGAGTTGAATTTAATGAAAGATTTGAAATAATGATTTGTAATTTTATACTCACAATTTTCTTAATGATATGAAATACATTGTTCATCATGATCAAACCATGTTGATTTGACAAATAATGAAATGTTTTGGAAAGGAATTACTTAGCTAATTATGTGATTGGAAAATCATATATTTTAAAATGATTGGTTGACATCATTGACCAAGTGCTATTAAGAATGGTAGCTTCAATGCATTGATACCAAGAATAAAATTTCGTTTCTGTTAATTGTAACGGGTATCGGGAGTATCATACAATGTGTGACGAGAATCGGAAACCAAACTCGCGAAAATTTTTCTACAAGTGCTAGCAAGTGGAATAAAACTACTCATTAATAACCATGTTCTAACCTTATTTTTTAATCAACATTTTTAATCAACATTTTTTTATTGATTAAAATGTTTTAATCAGCATTTTTTACTCCAAAAACATGTTTTGTATAATATTAAATTTTACATTCCTTTTATAAAAAAGAGCAGCCTGGTGCACGAAGTTCCCGCGTATGTAGGATTCGGGGAGGGAGCGGATCACGATGGATTTATAGTACGCAGTCTTACCTTGCATTTGCAAGAGACCGTTTCCACACCATGCAAAGAGATCGTTTCCACGCCTCGAACTCATGACCTCCATGTCACACAGCGACAACTCTACCGTTACGCCAAGGCTTTCCTTTCTTCTACATTTATTTTATGACGAACAAAAATTAATATATTAAGATTTTAGAAATGCTCCCAAAATAAATAACTAATTACAATAAAGAAAAACAAAAACTAATATTTGTTGGTGCAATTATACAAATATCATAACGATCAACGTTAAAAATTAACAAAAAGGGAAAAAGTTTCACGTCAAAGGCTTTGGAATGCAAGTAAATGGGGAAAAGTGAAGTGCTTGACAAGGAGTACTTATCTTCATATAAGTTCTTGTTGTGTAACGGTGCCACAACGATCCTATAAGCCAATATGGGTTCATTTGTCACAAATGCACGATACATATTGGCCAATACTCCATTATCAAAGACTCTTTGCCCACTTTTGAACTTAAAAAATTTATTTTCAAATTCTCTTTAGAGAATAACCTAGGGTATTTAATGGGATGGTCTCATCCCTATTGAGGTTGTGTGCGCTTCATTTTCTCATCTTGTTAGTGTAACAACGACCACCACCAATATCACCACCCCACTAACCACCAACGCTACACTACTTCCATTGCAACAACACCACCCCACTACCAACACCGCCACCGCCACCATACCACCTCACCATGACAAAACCACCACCATTGCACCATCGTCGCTGCCACCCACCCACCACCTATACACTCGTTTATTAATAACAGTGTCTATTGACCTAATTATATATATCCTCATACAAATTATTTATAGATACATATATAGATATAGATATACACGTATATAGACATAAATACATATACATGTCCACATTTATATATGTACACACATATACATATGTACACTACACAATTTGCTCTTTTTCCCTATCCACAGTTTCATATATATACCACATTGCCAGTTTGCATCGCCATCCACTAACCTTAGAACCTTCACTAAAGGAAGTACACTTTTCAAGCAAAACTTTATGGAATGACAAAATCTTGCATCACGACCACAATTTCTTGGACTTTGATGTCATCATTTTTTTTTTCATGAGCTCTTAGCCCATTCCTTCGATGCAAACATAGACCTAAGTCCAATCTTTTGGTCCAATATACTCCTCAATGTAATGTAAGATGTGACAAATCTAGTTACACCCGGTGTTGCCAATTCTCTATTCTTTATGTACTTTTTTATCAAATTAAGCACCCAACAATATCGATAGATACAAACGGTTATTGTGTTTTTGTGCACCGGTAAGTCTCCAATGTTACTTAACATCAAATCTATGCAATGGGCTGCACATTATGACCAACATAAAGTCTTTTCTCTTCTCCATTAGCTTTATACCCACTAAAACATAAGCACAGGAACTATCGGTTACTACTTGCACTGTGTTCTTTACTCTAATTTCATCAACTAAACAATCAAGCAACTTAAATAAGTTTTTAACATGTTTTGCAATTGAGGAGGTATCCACCAATTTAAGAAAAACAATTTACATAGATCTAATTAAGAAAATTTGTAATAGACCTCCCCCTTCCATCACTCCATCCATTCGACATCAAAGTACTCCTTTGCTTTTTTTTTCATTCAAGCCTAAATTTATTCAACGCTTCATGAACGTATCAACCTTTTTTTTCAAGTGACTCAAACCTCATGATAAGATGGATGCTTCAACCCATTACCATAACTAGCGACCGAACCCAACATCTAATGAAATAATGGATATTTAACTAAATGAAATGGTATATCATGAGCATAAATATCTTAACATACCCATTTAAGGTGACTTTGTTCTCGTTCTCTTTTCCTTTTAAGAAGTTATAAATAGTTCTCCTCTTTGTGAAATTTTGATCATCTTGTTCTTCTAAACATTCTACTTCATCACAAATATCATTATCATCACCATTCTTCTTTTTTTCAACTCAATCAACATCGTGAAAAAGATATATCTAACTTCATCTGAAACTTTCTGGCATGGGATTGAACTTCAGTCTTCTGTTTTTTATTTTCTGAAACCCGTATGTGATGATCCCATGTAGGATCATTCCCTTTTTCTTATTCCTCCACGTGCCAAACAATAAAAAAGCAAATGCAAAACTGTAGAAGTACGACAGCCACCAGTTGTAAAATAAAAACCCGATCGATAGCTGCTGAGTGCTGAGATTAAATGCTAAATAGTGTACTAAACTTAGCACACCTTCAAGTCTAAACAACACAGGCAATTTATAAGATGCCATGTTAAACTTTATTTGGGAAAAAAAATAAAAAAATGAGGATATAAATGTATCTTCAAGAACTGGGTACCGACGACCCAATCGGGTCTTTGGGTTCTCACAAAAAATCCAATGTCAAAAGCCACAACCATAAAAAACGATCATCAATTTTGTTCCTAAGATGTAGATCGAAAACAGAAATGTAAGAATGAATGCAAAAAACAGAGAAAAAATAGATCTAATGCTATGACGACATCAAAAAAAGTTGACACGAGCATGGGGTTTGGATTCCAATTTTTTGTTATTAAATTGCATCAATTTGTAGATTTGCAAGAGAACCTTTCGGAACACGTGAAACCATAGATTAGCACTAAAATTGCAAGAAAAGAGGATAAAATCTGCATTTTTACTATTCGAGTCTTTCGCGACCCGACCTGTTTTGCAGAGACTGTGTATCGAAGCTTCATGTTTGAATCACGATTCGTTTCTACTCATACAATACAGGGAACAAGCACGAACAATTCATCGAAGCAACAGTACGGCAAAGCGATTCGTATCGATTTCTTCTTGCAGCGATACGTGTCGTATGATACATAACACATATTGTACGCTTTTTACAACTATGTTTAGGGATTCTTCTTGGATAGAATCAGCCAAAAGCTGTTGAGGTTGTTTGTCATTTGAGGCTGAGGTTTGTTGAGTTGTATTCGTAGAAAGAGTGGTTTCTGAGATAGGTGGTGAGCAAGGAGGTTTTCTTTTTGGTGGTGCTTTGGGACTTGTTTTTGGAAGAAAAGCAACACTGTA
>JAUMHN010000012.1:29591-43657 GCA_032360265.1 Heliamphora ciliata
AAATGAAATATTAAAATCATCAAAATTAATTAATGAAGCACTTGGGCTAACAGGGAGCTTGAGTCAATTCTTGATTTGCTTTCTTTGGTTTAATAGCCACCACTAGTTGCAGTTGGGGGGGTATGGAATTAACCCATGATGGGAACAACAAAGGAAGAAATAGGTGAACGTGCAGAAATTGAGGCGCCAGGATTAGACGAGAGATGGATATGAGTTTTCGTCAGCTGATTAGTTCTCGTTGAGATTGGGACTAGCAGGGAATAGCTTTGTTTGAGGAGTTGGGCTTTTCTTTGTTAATGAAACGATTACATTAGGTACCGATTCACTCGTTGGTTCAAAAGATGGATTGGACTTCGTTCTTGGTTCATCACCCGTTACCACCAGGAGAACTATTTGGAGACTAATCAGATTAGCTCCCCAGAGAGGGAAGTATTGGCAGAGAGGGATGGCTAGAGGTGGGAATAGATTAGAAAGGCATGGATGGTTTAAGAATTCCTTACGTAGATAGAACTAGAAGCGTGGTTAAGCTACTGCGCTTAGTGACTTCAAGAAACTAGCACCCTAGGGAAGAGTCTTGGTCCAACTCGAAATAAAAGCAACTTTAAGAAGAAAACTGAGGGGTTTCATTTTTAAAATAGTTGCCCAAGAAAGCAAGATGCTATGGAATGAGGGAAATTCACTAACTACGATTTCATAGTTACCTTGCCCTAGTAAACCCGATACCTATGAGGATATTCGGGGTGTTGTCCTCACTTTTGAGAGAAATGCACGACTTGATAGCTCATCTGCAGCCTTTCTCTTGCTCGGGCAATAGAAGCACACTCCAGGGACTGCCTACTTAGTGATATAAACAAAGAAGCTCCTTGGGGCAAGGAAAGTTAGCCACCCCTTTCACCTTGGGAAGGGCTTCCTTAGATAGATGATTGGAAAAGACATTACTACTATAAACCTTGTAGGTTGAATCAGTCTTCCACCTCGACGGATCGATGTAGGAAGGGGATTTTCCACTACATGAGCTAGGATACCTTGTCTTTTAAATAAATTAACAGCCCTTTTTCCTCCGTGAAGTAAGATCATCACGAGTGCACCCTATGAGATATCGAGAAATGAGCATTCCTTAAATTATATATGATTCATCTTTATTGGAAATCCCCATATTTTCTTGACAAACAAGTCCCTATAGTTTGTTATAGGATTTTGGTGTTTCTTGAAAATGAGATATGCTCAATGTTACATGGATTCAGGTACGAGTGTTGGGTGCGCGTATGTGTCTTTGTGCTGGATTCATCTAATCTCATATTAATGACACTGAGATATGACAAAATATTCATATTTCTTAATATATTTCTTTTATTTTTTCAGGATAAATGATGTTTACAAGATTCTATTGAGCATTTCATGCTTAATGTTAGAATTTATCAATAATTTTATTGTAAACTTGAATTATTATATATGCTTTTTAGGTGAATGCCAAAGTAAAAATATCATACACATCCTATTTCCTTCTTCGAGCATTGAGTGTCCGACACAAATACTTTGCATATTTAGAAAAGTCCGTATAATATAAGATATCTTTGATACACGTGTAACCTTAGTATTACATTATTACTAGGCCTATAGCTGATGCATCATCTCTCACATGTGATGCTGGGGATGCGATTGGATTGGAGAAACAAAAGAAAAGAACCTAAAAGAAATAGAAAAGGAAAAGCCATACCCGAATAAAAAAGGAAGGCATAGGATGAAGATTTAGATTTTATTCAGGCTTGATTTTAGGAATCAAATATGTAATTTCGTATATTTTAGGATCGATTATCTATTTTCAGATTGGGAACCTTGTGATTAGACTAAAGATACTAGGCTTATTGTCATTAGGAGGGGGATAATGAATTGCATATATTAAGTCTTGATATTGAGGTTAAAAGATTTTCTTTTCTTTTGAGTATGCCTTTTTTTTTCTTTTTTTCTTTTTTTTTTTTGCAATGGAAACGAATATTTGCTCCACAAAGTGATAAAGGAAAAACAAGAACAAAACACCAAGAAACATAAGAATATACGTGGTTCAACGATGTGCCACGTCCATGGGATGAGAAAAAATCAATTCACTATAATTAACAAGGATTCCAAGTTCTCTCTCTAGCCCCTTTCTGTGCCGCTCTTTATGTTCTCTTAACTGTAACTAAATAAAGGGTCATCTGTTTACAAGACTTTACTAAGAAATCCTAAGAAACGCTGAAATCTGCGCCTTCTAGGAGGTGCCATTCGAATGCCCTAAGGCTTTGTCTGGATGGAACTTAGTAGAAACATTTCGTCGAACACTGAGAACTCCCAAAGCAAACCGCTCACTAGCTTCCACCGTCCAAATGCCCCATAGCTCCGTCCGGACGGAAAGCATTGGTGGAGAAAAATTCACTGTTCAGCAACGTCTTCAATTTGGTAATTTCTTGTTTACTCATTGCAGCTATTAACATGCCATTAACATACAAAAATAGCAGAACATATGAACCATCAGTAAGTACTCTGAAATAAACGCAGCAGTCACTCACAGCGTGTGTACCATGCGCCACCATGAATGGATCAAAACACTTGTATGCCTAGAAGACTGCTTCAATCTATACAAGGATTCTTTAATAGGCAGACATGATCTTTCTTGTCGGGTTCTTTGAAACCTTTAGGCTACTGTATGTAAATTTGTTCCTCCAAATTCCCATAAAGAAATGCAGTCTTCACTTCAAGCTGTTCCAGCTCCATGTTACGTATAGTTACCATTGCCAAAATGACTGTGATCGACGTGTGCTTCACAACTATGAAAAGTTTTTATTGTAATCTACTTCTCTTTCCGTGAGTAGCCCTTAGCCACTAGCCTACTTTTTCACCTTCTTTTTTTGTACTATTTTCTTACCACGGTATACGCATTTGCAACCAACCACCTTCTTATTCTTGGGCAATTCATCAATTCTCAATTCTTATTCTTTTGTAATGACTCCATCTCGTCTAACATAGATACCGGTCACTTTTCTTTATCTGTGGCTTCTTTCTAGGACACCGAATCTCCACTAGCAATTACAAAAGCAAAGCCAACCAAATCCTCAAAACCATACCTCGCAGTGCTTTATGGGTCCCTTTTTCTCTACCTCTGGCAATAATAGTTCGTGCTATTATTTATCAAAATTTTTATTGCCCAGCTCTGTAGGGCTCATCTTCCTGTTGTTGTGAGTTTGTACCACCCTCACCTGAATTACGGGGTGAACTGTTCTCGTTGAGTTCTACCTCAGATTGTTGCTTTCTCATTAGCCTCGTCATCAACTGACTCTTCTTCATTCTGATTCAACATGAACGCTTTATTGAAGAGAACGTCTCTACTGATCACCTTTTTCTTGGCAACTGAATCCCATAGCACGTAACCATTCATGCCACTTTCATAGCCAAGAAAGTTGCACTTTCTTGATTTTAGATCCAACTTAAATTGTTTTCCACCCTGCACACATGCGTAGGACATCTATTTCAAATTTGACAATTCAACTGGTTTTCCAAATCAAACGTCACGTGGAATTTTAAAATCAATAGCTGACGATGGAGATATGTTGTCGATGAAACATGCCATGTTAACGGCTTCTTCCCAAAAGGTTTTTGGCAATCCTGCATCCAACCACACGCATGTGGCCTTTTTCGTCATTGTTTTGTTCATTCTCTCTGTCACACCATTTTCTTGCGAGGTTCACCCCAACTTGCACATCTTCACGCCTTTTGGTAACCCTTTCTTGTGAAGCTTCAACATACTTCGATCGTCAATGTGACCAAGCTGCATATGCCAAAGTTTTATGTGGTCCGTGTTAGACTCTGTTAGTGTATTAAGTGCAACTCCACCTACCATTGTGTTTCTAACCAGTCTGTATAGATTTTTGACTTTTTGTCTTTTCGTCTTTTCATGATCATTATTGTCCTTTTGCTGATCCTTATTGCTCCACTTTTTGCTATTTACCCACAACCCAAAGGGTGTTTCTTTGAACAATTCAGCCGATTACAAATGGTTGTTGATTATTCATTCATTTGGAGTGTTTTCTTGCAAATCTTTTCTGATAAGATAATTCATGACCCTCATACACCGATCTTTGATCCTCATACAATGACTTGGATCTCAAAATTTACTCAAAAAGTTTGTTGAACTTTTATTTTTTTGCATGGACCATGACTCATAAGAAATTAAATACCAATGATATGGTTCAAATATTGGACCACCATTTCTGTCCACTATCATTGGTCATGTGTGAGATGGACTAGAAGAGATAAATCACCTATTTTTTAATTGTCGTGTTGTATTGACCCTGTGATGGAGAATGATTTAAGCCTTTATTTGACAATGGTGTATTGACTGTGACCCTCTTCTTGTGTTCAATTGTGTTGCATTGGCTTTAGGGGTTTGGTAAAGACGTGTAGTTTGTGCAGTGTTGTGAGTCGAGGAAATATCAAAAAATATTCATTGCTTATGGGATAATATTTGTTTTTTTGGTTTCTTTTTGGGCTATATGCTGTCCTAGTTCCAAGGTGATTCCCTTATTTTCGATGTGTAGAGATTGGAGAGCTGTGAGTAGAGTGTACTTTTAATGTGGTTTGATTTCCTTTACCCTTTGGTTGATTTCTTACGCTCCTTGCACTTTTTTGTATATCTTCTCTCTCTCTGACTCTAAATAACTTCTTTTTGTTACCGATGGCAGAAATTATTTTAGCAAGCCCAACAAATTAACTAGCATTTTTGGTTAAACTACAAATTGTATAAAAAATGCAAATTAACTTGCATCCCTTTCATTTAGTGCCACTTAAGCCACCATGAGTAGGTATGTCACTGATAAAGCTAGAGGGCCACACAATTATGATAAAGCACATCTGGGCAATAAACTTCTTTTTTTACCATTGTTGCAACACTTTTATGATTCTCCTTTTGCTTCCCTCTCAATCTGGTCTATGGGGATTTGATTGAAAAAGTTTACCTATGCTTCTATCCTATTTATTACTTATGTGTTTATGTTTTTCTCCGATTGCTCTCTTCTTCCCTTGTGGGAAGTTGCAAAGTTAAATGTTGTTGTCTAAGTGGGTACATGTGTGTTGTCTTCCACTATTTCTTGATGAATACTCCATAACTGCCTTTGCTGGCGGGTGAAATCTGGAATCTCAAGGCATTGTTTGGCTCTTCGAAAATGTTCCATTCTAACATAAGATATTTTAATTTGGCTTAACACTCCAACATTTTGTTTCTTTTCAAAAGTTTAAAAGAAATCGTTTGCCACTTCACATTAGTACACCTACTTTGACTTTTAGATGGTTTATCTTTTCGATCTTTCATACTTTTACCCTTATGTTGCTTTGCATTCAAACACTTGCGTAGGGCTTAAGAATGTTGTCTTTCTCAATATGAGGTCTGCCATAGCCCCTAGGGGGAAGCAAGTGTATTTCCAATGCTTAATGCTGCTCTAGCTGATGCGATAGTTGCAGCTCTAGCACCCATTGATTTTGCACCTCCTTAATGCACTACCTTGACTTGACACTTGACTTACATTAAGATGTTTCCATATTCACTTGGGTGGGATGGTCAAGTGTGTGTGTCTACACCAATATTGTTCATTTTTGTGTAGGAAGTAATATTATGGTTATCCTCGTGAGTTATGTTTGTGAAACTTTTGAACTTGTTGCATCCTTTCTGTTTAAGGGTTCCAATTAACTTGTTTTGAGCTCTATAATCATAGGAAATTGAAGTCAATATGGGTTGTCATCATCTCTCTGGAAATTGTTGCTTTTGAACTAAGCAAGCAATTGCAACTTTTAGTACTTTGTTTGAGACACTTGTACTTCTTTGTCGCATTCTTCTTCCTCTTCTCTCTATTTTCAATGGTACTACTTACCTTCCTTATTCATCTTCTCCCAATTCTCAAATTTCATTGGTAGAAAGACTAGTTACCTTGTTTTTACCTCAATCACACTTCAGTCAAGGCAGACACTTCCTACTGCAGACATTTTCTCTTGGACCCAATAATATTTGACTGGAGAGCAAAGCAATGGTAATAGCATGTAGTGTATTACATAAATAAGAAATAAATATATATCTTGATCACGTTTCACATTACTCCATTGTGAATTCAATAATTTGTGGACATATGTGTTGGGTGCTAGATTCAGTTCTAAACTTTGATCTTTTATTCATTAATTTGGCTAAATTTGCATAAAGTTTAACTGACATATGATAAATGCTAAACAGGAGTTGGAAAAAGTTTATTTACGTGGAGTATAATCCTGAGGCAGATAAATGGGCTCCTATACAACTTGGTGCAAAAAGCAATATTATAGGGGGTAGATTCTATATAAATATCAACAAGTGTAGCAAGTTTAGTAGATTCTATGTAGATATCAACTCTAATAAGGTCACGTAGTGTTCTGGAGAGGAAAAGAGCATAATATTGTAGCAAAATACAGCTTGAAACAATATTAAGGCACCCACTGATACATCTTCTTTCGAATCCATGGGAAATATATGGATCTGGGCTGTTCTACAACAGGACAACAGGGAAAATAATAGCAGAAGTGCTAACCTCTCGATCACATGCAGACAAAGTGGTATCGAAAGGCACTGCGGGTTCAAGTCCTCGAAACCCAAGCCTCTAATCCTTCAAAACCTAGCTGGTAGGCACTGGCTGTTAATTTAAATCTGTATTTTCTTTAGAAGGCGGCCTCTTTCTCTGCAGATCAGCCCCCTCTTCTACAAACTCAAGAGGCTTTTTCAAGAATCCAATTCAAAAGTTGCACATAAACCTCCCAAAAAGACAAGAAATTATTAGTTAACATTTGCTAATACTTAAATATAAAACAGACCCCCCAAAAAAGAATATCCAGCTACCCAAAGAAGCACCAAAAACCACCGTTTATTAATATATACTGTTAAGTTACCAATTGTTCTAAAAATTTAAGCTGTTAGAAAATAGGCCCAACAATGTATGTCACGCTATCTAACACTCCCTCTTATGCGCGACCCTGTCTCGCACGTGGAGAGGCGAACAAAATGAATAGGTGCACCAACACAGTGTATAATAACAAATATAATAGAAAAACACATCATGAGACTTGAACACAAGACCTCGTGGAACCAGAGTTCTGATACCATGTTAAATCACCAATTGTCCCAAAAGCTTAAGCTGTTTGGAAATAGGCTCAATAATGTGTATCAAGCTATCTTGTTGGGATTTTAATGGCTCAAATCCCTTACACAGTAGAAACAGGAGCGTAGGTTACAATCCACACAAATCAAATAGAGAACAAGAACACGAGAATTTACGTGGTTTGGCTGACTGCCTATCTCCACGGGATAAGAAGAAAGAATCTACTATTATCAATAAGGATTATAATCACTTTCTCTCACACTCACACTGTATCTGTGGCCTTAAACTTGAGCCTCTTGCCGTCTCTTTATACTCTCTTTGGCCTCTTTACTGAGCCTTGTCAAGTGTATCGACGACCTTAGGTTTCTATGAAACATAAAACCCTTATATATTAAGCCCCTTGGGTCAAAACTTAACCCTAGCCACCGCGCAGAAAATTGCTTCTTCGCCTAGACCAATCGATCCTTCTTTAGACCGATCGATCCGTCTTAAACAGGTCTCGGTTTCTCTGCCTTTTGCGGAGATCCTGCGCCTATGTCGACCCACTTTTCAGCTCTCCAATACTGTCCAGACGTCCTACTGAGCATGGATACCAAAATTCGAGATATCAAACCAACAATCTCTATCTTGGCTCGAATTTCTGAACCATTACCATCTTGAAGATCTGCCGGTTGCCTCGTCCTGCATCCCTTTTATAGGTATGGGTGCTCTACCCTCTATGTTCATCAAACTGGATGAACCTGGACCAAATTCACGCCACACTTGAACTTGACCCTCTTGCAATCAACCAGTCTCTCGTTTTTTGACAGTCTTTCAAACTCCCAAGTCTCAGCCTTTTGTGGTGACTCCATCTTCTCTGACACTGCTACTTGCTTCTGATCTCTGCCTGATCTGCTTCTAGCTTTCCTGTGACATGAAGGTTCTCCACTGCACTGTTTTTGTTGCTGTTAATTTGAACCTTCTTCACCCGGTTTTCTGGGTAAACTTTTCTGACAAAACTCCACTTCGATTGCTGCACTCTTCTTTTGACTTTCTGACATACTATGTTTATCAGTCTGATTAAGTCTCAAATGTTTGTGTCTCGTGCCATCTTTGCTGGATTCTGCCTGTGTGGTAGTGGTAACTCCCCCTACCACCGTGTCCCCTACCAACCTGTAGAGACCATTCACTTTCTGTCCTTTCATGATTACCATAGCATCTCTACTAATCTTCATTGCTCCACACTTTGCTGTGAACCCATAACCTAGAGAATCCAATGTTCTAAAAGAAATCAAGTTTTTTTTAGACCCCGGAACATGCCTTACATTCTCCAATGTCCTTATAACCCCGTTAAACATCCTGATTTTGATTGTACCTATTTCAATTGACTGACATACTGAGTCATTCCCCATTAGAACAATACCCCCGTTGCAAGACTTATACGAGTCAAACCATTCTCTAACTGGACACATATGATATGAGCATCCTAAATCTAATATCCATGACTTTGATAAAAAATCAAAATCTGAAGAAATTGAAAGTGCATCTCCGTTTACCTCACTGTCTGACGATTCTTCAGCAAAATTGACGGATTCTGCAGACGCTTTTTCACTTTTCTTTTCTTCTAGATGTTGCTTCAATTCTTGGCATTGGCTCTTAAAGTGACTAGTTTTGTGGCAATAGAAGCATTCCACGTTCTTCCTTGCACGCGACTTGGACCGAGATCTCCCTTTATTGAAACCCTCCTCACTGGATCTACTCCTTCCCCTGCTTGACTCAAACTTAGCCAACAACAGTCCATCTGCATTTGATTCACCATCCCTCTTCATTTTCTCATGTGACAATCGAGCACCGGTGACCTCTTCAAGTTCTAGAGTATCCTTCCTGTACATCAGAGTCATCACTAGATGATTATAGGATGTTGGAAGCGATGCCAATAGGAATATCACCTTATCCTCATTATCAACCTTTACTCTAAACCCGAGTAACTGTGTGATGAACATATTAAACACGTTGAGATGTTCTAAAAGGTTTGTACCTTTCCTCATCTGCAGTCCATACAGTTGTTTCTTTACGTATAACTTATTGGCTAGATTTCTCTTCATGTAGAGACTTTTCGGCTTCTGCCAGATCTCATGTGCTGTCTCTACATCAATCACGTTGTGAATAACATCATCTCCCAGATTTAGCTGAATCGAACTCGCGGCCCTGTCGTCAAGTTCTTCCCAATCGTGTTCGGTTATCTTCTCTGGCTTCTTTGCCTTACCGAGTAACGCCTTGGAGACCTTGTTGGATCAACAAATTCTTCATACACCTTTGCCACAAGGAGATGTTATTCTTGCCGGTAAACTTCTGGACTTCATACTTGATGTTCGTTATCTTTACTACAATCTTGTGACCAAGCCTTTAACCTCGCTCTGATACCAGTTGTTGGGATTTTAATGGCTCAAATTCCCTACGCAGCGGAAACAGAAGCGTATGCTACAATCCACACAAGTCAAATGGAGAATAAGAATACCCATAAGAACACGAGAATTTACGTGGTTCGGCTGACTACCTACCTTCATGGGACAAGAAGAAAGAATCTACTATTACCAAAGGATTATAATTACTCTCTCTCACACTCACGCTATATCTGTGGCTTCAAACTTGAGCATCTCGCCGTCTCTCTATATTCTCTCTATCCTCTCTGCTGAGTCCTCTCAAGTGTATAGACAACCTTAGGTTTCTATGAAACATAAAACCCTTATATATTAAGCCCCTTAGGTCAATATTTAACCCTAGCTGCCGCGCATAAAATTGCTGCTGCGCTCAGACCGATCGATCCGTCTTAAACAGGTCTCGGTTTCTCCGCCTTCTGCAGAGATCTTGTGCCTATGTCGACCCACTTTTCAGCCCTTTAATGCTGTCTGGACGTCCTACCGAGCATGAATACCAAAATTCGAGACATCAAACCAACATATCTAACATATACATTGAATCAAATTCTCATATAATGTTACCAAACAACGCTCACCACACGCGAATGACGTTTTCGAATGTATGCTCCGAAATATGGTACACCTTCATTCCAAATCGGTGAATTTAGTGATTGAAAGCGATCATGCATGTCTTTTTTATGTATTTCTTAATAAATTTTTTTGTTACGGAAATAAACAAATGTAATAATCTAAAATCTAGAGAAAGTGGAGCTTTTGGAATACAAAATGTAAAAGAAATTTGTTATAATTGTTCTGAGGTATGAACTTCACATAAAAAATTTGAAAAATTATATGCTTGATAGTATGCTTATCGCTAGAAATAAGTACATTCTAATATTGTAAGTTATACAAACCTACCTCTATCGTACCTCAATTTAGGACATGTGGCGTATCACGTTCTTGTTTTTGTTCCTTGTTCCGAAACTATCTGCTTTCTAGGTACACAGTTCTCATAAACAAAACTTTGACTGAATTTTCTTCTTTTAGTGTCTCTTAATGTATCTCTACTGTGTGACCTACTGACCTTATTCTTTAATAGCAAAATTGACTTTCTGACACTTCCCTCTCTCATTTCTTTGCATGCAGATGTTCTGGCTTTGGTCATATTGATATCTCATCCAGATCAAATAAATGACCTACTTTTTGGTCATGAAAGTGCTTTAAAAGGTTTGTATAAAGATCCTTCTGACTTCCTGAATTAATAATTTGTCATCTTGGTTGATGTTCAGAACATATTATTTTCTGGACATACAGGATTACGCAAAGATGTTGTCATCTTTCTCCATTCTCCCATATTACCTGCTCATATTCAGAAGCTGGAGAAGCGTCTCACAGGCAATTTATATCTTGATGTTGTTGGTTCTCTGTCCATGTCATAGCATGTTCTCCAGATAAACAAATGATTATATAGGATTTGTTTTATATTCTAAATTTACTTTTCTGCTGTGTCTGGTTTCTTGGAGGATGCCATTGTAGTTTTGTACTTGTTAGTTTTAGATTTGTCAGTAGCCCATTAGTGTTTTAATTTTGAGATCCCATTGATTAGGTCATTAAGCTTTAGTATTTTTTTTTTCAAAACTTGGCCCGGTGGTAATGAGCTTACCTTCATTTATGTTTATTTTGCATCAATAACTTCTGATTCACCACAGGAAGGCATAGTTGATTAGTCAACTTCCATGGAGTTTTTGGTTGTTTATTAAAATTGAAGCCTCTATGCCCTCCATGGGTTTGAAGAGACACTTCGATGCTACTTTTGGTTCTTGGATTCAAGGAGTGAAAAGAAAAAGAAAAAGAAAATGAAAATCTAGGAAAAGAAAAAAGAAGTGAAAGAAGATAATCTTTTTTTAATTCTTTTCTGTCAGGGTTAGGAAAATGAGAAGAAAAGGAAAAGAAATTTGTCAAAAGTCTATATTTTAAATTTAGTCACTTCTTAATAAATAATTAATTTCATTTTTTCATTTTCGTTTCCCATGATAAATCACATAGCCCAAAGGGCAATGCGTGATAAGTGGAGTTCAAATAATAATTTGTTGTTTACTGTGATGTAGCTTTGAAGTAGCACACTACCATGTTTAAGTATTTCTCCTCACTCTCTTTTAGACTCTTTTCCCTTTCTAATGAAGTGTAATAATCCTCGTAGTTGAAGTGCAAAGAGACTAAGAATTTAGGGTTAGAGAAAAACGAGAACAAAATAATGGGAGAGAAAAGGTTTAGGGTATCTTAATTAGTCCCGTTTATTTCACACCTGTTTTTTATTGAATCACACCTTGATATTTATAATAGTACCTTGAAGACAGAAAAACAAATACTCTAATAGAAAACCAAATAACATAACAACAAATACTCTAGCACTCACCTTCATACTGTAGCATTGATGTCAAACATGCCCAACTTGAAAGATAAGTGATGAAATGAAGTGCGAGGTAATGGCTTGGTGAAGATATCTTCTAGTTGATCTTCCAAACGAATCTAAAAAGTGATAATATGTTCTGCAGCTTTAAATCATGTATAAAGTGATAATGAACCTCGATATGCATAGCCTGCTTATGAAATACTGTATTATTAAAAATAAAATTGGCGGCCTGATTATTACAAAACATGTGCATCAGAGTAGGAGCAGTAATACCAAAATCAAGGATAAAAGACTATCTATAACATCTCAGAAGCCGTATAGGCCATAGTACGATATTCAGTTTCAGCATTCGAACAAGCAACCACGATTTGCTTTTTATTGCGCTAAGCGACAAGATTGTCGGCAACAAAGGTACAATATCCAAATATAAGATCGTGGATCAAAGCGACTATAAGCCCAATCCGCATTACTAAACCCCATGATAGATAACAAATTAGAGGGGCAATATAACAAACTGTGATCAGGAGCACATTTCAAATAGCGCAAGATATGACAAATAACATCACAATGAGGTTGATGAGGGGCATGCATATATTGACTAATCACCCCAACAACATAAGTAATGTCGGGATAAGTCACAGTCAGACAACTAAGCTTCCCAACTAGAAGACGATAGCGACCAACACCAGAAAAAAGATTGCTAGAATCAGCATCGAGCTTAATCATTGAATCCATCAGAGTATCAATAGGACGAGCACCATGACATCTGTTCTCAGATAAAAAATCAAGGACATACTTTCGTTGAGATAAAGGAAGACCCTGAGAAAGTAATGAAGTATGCTAAGTCCTTTGTATGAAAATATTGATCCACAAGTTGTTTGACGTCAACATTACAAATAGAATAATTACCCGAAGAATAATATCATCAATATAGACAATCAACACAAGAGTCCCACCAGATGAATGATAAATAAAAATGGACTGATCTGAGGTGGAACATTGAAAATTGGAGGTCTAAACCATAGAGCTAAAGCGATCAAACCAAGCTTGAGGAGGTTGCTTGAGACCATACAAAGCCTTACGTAAGGGACAAACAACTTCCTGATACAACAAAGTCAGGGGGTTGAGCCACATTAACCTCTTCATGAAGATTACCATGAAAAAAGTTGTTCTTAATATCAAGTTGATACAATGTCCAAGAATGACTAACATTAATAGATAGAAAGATCCGAACATAATTAAACCGAGAAAAAGGCAAAAAGGTCTCCAAATAATCACCACCATATGTCTGAGTGTAGCCTTTGGCCACCAAGCGAGTTTTAAGGCGCTCTACAGACCCATTAGGAAGATATTTGACGCTACATACCCAATGACAACCAACAACCTGTTTTTTAGGAAGAAGGGAGGCAAGATCACAAATGTCGTGGGCCATAGCTTGATACTCAGTTTCAACACTTAGATCTAGCTACCACTGTCTCTTGTTTGTTTCGCCAAGTAACTAGATTTTTTCCTATAAAAGTACAATAATTAGGCGTAGACTTTCTATCATCAATATAACCGACCTTGTTTGCATCCGTGCAAGCTTTTAATCTCAAATGACCATGTTGGAGAACAAAATTCCTTTCCCTGTAGCATACTTGAGATATCTCAAAATACAATAAACAGCATTACAGTACGAGGATTATGGGTGAACTAACTTGACAACCCCACGACGTATGCAATATCAAGTTTGGTGTTAGACAAGTATATCAATCTCTCCACAAATCTTTGAAATCTTTCCTTTATCTACAGGCTCTGTATCATCGCTACTAAGGCGATGGGTAGACTCAATAGGCGAATTTGCTAGTTGACATCCCATCGTGCTTGTCTCCTCCAATAGTTCAAGGATATACTTTCTTTGAAAAATGAACATGCCCTTATCTGAGTGGCAACCCCAATCTCAAGAAAATATCGTAAAACCTCTTGATCTTTTATCTCAAACTCTTTGGCTAGACGTATCTTGAGATAGGAAACCTCTTCTACACCATTGCTTGTCACCACTGTGTCGTCAACGCACACAATAAGAATTGTGATCTTATCAATACTTTGCTTAATAAACATAGTATGATC
>JAUMHN010000013.1:68680-147686 GCA_032360265.1 Heliamphora ciliata
ATTCATGAGAATACTAAAATTATCATAAACTTACTAAAATAATAAGTTTTAGTAGGAAAAGACACCAAAAAGATACAACAAATTAACTTTTAAGGTATTTTCTTACACAAAATGGCACGAAAATCGAGATAAAACCACAAGATTGATGTAAAATTAGATTTTTGTCTCCCAAACTAAGCCTAGCTGAAATCCCTTCAACCAAATCTGAAATATATCTCTCAAGGTTTGCACCAAGTCTTGTCACCCATGTGAAGAAAAGAAAATGAACTTAAAAAGTGATCATTTTGTTCCCTAAGTTTTTTCCTAGATAAACTAAGCTGACACCCTCTTTCCCCTCAATAATATTCGGCCAAGAGAGGGAGGAAAACCATATTCAAAGTGTTCTTGAAGAGTTTATGTAACGACCCGTGTAAAGAACCAGCCCAAACCCTAGTATTAGTAAAGGATAGTCCACGAGACCATAGAACACGGAAGAGGTTCAAAACCCTAACTCAACTCGAAAACCTTAAGTTCGAACAGGAAATCCTAAAAAGATCAAAAACTCAAGCAACAAAACTTTAACACTCGGAGATTCCCCCGATATTCTAAATTGAGTAAATATCAAAAAATAATGAATTAGAAATAAAAAATCCTCATAAGTAGGGTAAAATGACCGTTTTTCCCCTAGTACAGCAAAAAATTTCAAAAACTTAAATTTTGACGCATGAACTCTCTAAACCAAGGATTTAAGTATAATTAAGTAGAAAAGGATAAAATAACATAAAAAATGACAAAAATACACCTTAGTGGCCTACTACCTTGGGAAGAGTGACAAAAAGTTGCTTTTTGCTTTCTTTTTAGCTTAAAATAATAAGAAATGTATTAAATTAAGCATTATGATGATCCAATACTTATTGAATAAGTAATATACATAATAATATAGTGTTATAGGTTAACAAAAGTAAACAAATCATTATTGAAGTTTATACACAACAAAATAAGTTAAAAAGTCATATATTGCTAAAATAGCTTAATTTGACTTAAAAGACTATATCTATTTAATCAATTGCTATGGAAACTATGATAACACATAGGAATACTATATTTATCATAAACATACTAAAATAATGGGTCTCAGTACGAAAAGACACCAAAAAAGTACGTTAAATTAACTTTTAAGTACTATATTTTCTTGCACAATCAGAGCTTGAAAACCAAGAAAAGCCCCTTGATTGATGATGGTTTAGATTTTTGTGCCCCAAACTAACCATTTATCTTCCCCATATCTGATTTATAGCCCTCAAAAGTTTAATCAATTCAAATCAACTCATATCTCATTAATGAAAAAGAAAAAAAAAACAGTTTTCCATGGTACTTTTTGTCCCCTATGTGTCCCATAACCTTTGCCTATATAAACCAAGCCAAACACCTTCTTCTCCACTTGATATGTGACGCCTCGTCCTCCGAGCACATCGGGGCATACGTAACTATAAATAAGAGAAATATGCTAGGCATGCAATCATAATTACATATAATAATTACTACATAATTAAAGGTTCAAAATTCGTTTAAAATACTTAACGATTACAGCCATCTAGAAAATTCAACAAAAGTTACGATATGTCCGTAGAAAACTGAACAAAATATCAAAAACCGAATATCCTACATCTTTAAAAGACACTATTGGGATTTGCTGGCTCTTCCTACTCTCCCTCTTCCACAAAATCTTCTTATTCAGTGAACCTGCCTTCCTTAAATGGTTCTTGTGAGACCCTGACCCGTTTTATTTTAAGAAATGATTAAGTGTTAATGGGAGTAAGAATTAAAACTTGAGCTTGGTGATTTTTTGAGCTTGGGTACGCATGAAAGGTATGTTAGAGGAAAAATATGAGGTTCTAATGGATGTTTAAACAAAATATGTGAAAAATGTGTGAAGAAAAGTGACATACCTTCACTAATTTGGCCATAACGTTTTGTAAAAAATAAATTTTGGTATGAGGTTTGAACCATTGGAAAGTAGACATCCGGGGCTTCAGTTTGAGCACAAGAACGACCCTATTTGGAGTTTGGATGAAGGAGATATGTTCATTTAAATTCGAACCAAAAGTGCAGTCGCAGCAGAGACCGATAGAGCCGTCCTGAGACCGATCGAGCGGTCTGTGATGGGCAGAGGTGATAAATCTCGATTTTTGGGTAATTTTGCTCATTATCTCTTCTTTCTTCTCTCTCTAATGCTTAGGAGTGATCTATGGTTTTCCCTTTGGTGGTTCTTGGAGGGTTTTTATGCTCGTTGGAGGCCAAGATCTTACCGTTTCCATGCGTGAGCCATCGTGGGAGAGTGAAAATGTTCATTGAAAGTTCCCTCAAGACATGCAAATTGAATTTTGGTGGATTGGAGCTCACTAGGTGTTTGATTTTGATGGTGGAACGTCCTCGAGGTAGAATCTATACTCTCTCTTGTGCTTTGATTTTGATTTGTGTTGATATTTTGCCTTTAGAGAAAACCCTAGCATGCTATGTGGAATAAAACTAAGATTTGAGTTTGGGTATTTGGAGAAAATTGAGTTGTGTGAATCCTATGTGATATTTAGGATGTATAAAATCTATGAAAAACCAACATAATCGGGAAGTTTGGGTTTGTTACATAGAGTGGTTTGTTGAGGATCGAAACTTTGGGTTATGATTTGGAAGAGGTAACTTAATAAATTATGACTTAATGTTCGTATTTTAACTAAATTTAAAGATTTGGAGCTATTTGATGAAACATGATTTATGTGACCACCATTTTGAGAAGAATTTGGAGTTTTTCAAGAAATGCGTAACCATGGTTTTAAAAAGTTAAAGGTTTTGCTTGGTTTTTGCTTCAAAAACATTCTGGTGGCCCGAGGGAGATTTTGGAAATGACTTTTCTTCCTTTAAAGGTTATTTTGTGCAAAAAATGGGGCAAAACCTATTAAAAATCTTTTCAGTGTTAAAAAACAAAATTTTTCGCTTTAAAAAGAATCAGGAGCATGACTGATCGATAGACTGCTCGAGCGGAGCGGTCTATCGGGCAGTCTTTTGGCACTCTCGGTTCTTTGGTGCAGGTGAGAGACCGCTCAACCGCGTCTTCTCACCGATCGAGCGGTCTGGGTCATTTTTTCAAACTTTTGATGTTTTTCTTAAGGGTTTGGATCTTGGGTACCTTGACCCTAATTTCCTAAAATACTTGTTTTTTAATGATTAAACCCTCGGTTGGGCCCATTTGAAAGATTTTTAAAGTTGTTGTTTTCTTTGGAAAAGAAAAGGAATAATACTAAGAATGATAATAATAAACTAAACTCAGGCGAGTTTGGGATATAAAGTGGGGTAGTTGTGGTGAGCCATAGATGGAAAGACTAAATAAATTTTAAATTTATTTGTATATATCTAAGATGCGTGCTTCCTTTTCAAATGAGATGCATACTAATGAATTTAATCTTGTGTTGAAGCATGATGGCATTGCTTAATCATATGAGAATTATAAGAATTTGCATGTGGAAGTAATGACGCATGATGCATGAGATATGAAAGACATTTTGAAATACTTGAACAGAATTTGTCTTAACGATAAAGTGGAAAATTCAAAATGTGGAATGTGCATAATGAGGGGCTGCGGTCCTACGGTGAAAGCCCGCGAAGGTTCTTGCATAATGAGGGGCTGCGATCCTGCGGTGAAAGCCCGCGAAGGTTTATATATTCAAAGATTAAATGTGAAAACTAAACACTTGATTTCAATGAACCGTATGGATTGATGTGAATTAAGTTGGCCTGGCGAGTCCGCGGTGAAAAACGAAAAACTTGCGCAAGATGGGAACCACATGACCACGGGTTAGCCCCCGAAATGTGGTGTTGTGTCGTGGTGAGTTATAGAGCTATCTATTACACACTGGTTTCGCGTAGCCTATTGGGGGAATAGGGAGGCATTTCTATAAGCTACGCCCGACGCCAGTTCATTATTATGGTACAATTTTGTGATGAATTGGGTAATGAAAATTTGATTTGGTTTATGTGAAAAACCGGGTGATGAGAATAAATGTGAAAAAAAGGAATATTTGGAAAAAATGTTTAATGAATGAATAACTTGGCGTGCATGAAAATAAATAATAAATTTATGGAACTTGTATTATTATTCCGGTTGCACCCATCACACCTCACAAATTATGCTTAGCATAGAGTTAGTCTTTATCCTACGAGCTTCATCTCATGCATGTATACAAAACCATTTTAGGTTTCGAGGATCCGGGACGATACTAGGGTAGAGGATGCATGTGGGGAAAAGGCTATGAGGAAGAGTTAATATTTCTTTATTTTTACATTATAATTGTACAGAAAGTGAACTGGATAATTGTAATAATACCAGTGCTATAAATGAACTACTTAAAGTTGAAAATTTTGTTTAGCCTTTGTGGCACATATGTATAGCGTGAGAATAAAATGTTTTATTTATGATTGCTTAAAGGAAATAAAGTGTTGTTATTAAGAAAGTCATTGTTGATAGCTTTCATGTGGGATAATTTGGGTTATATCCATGGATTCCTAGGATTCAGGGCGTTACAAATGGTATCAAAGCTCTAGGTTCAAATACCTAGGAGCCGTGGGAATAACGATGACTTATAGGTGTGACTTGTTTGATGAGATTAGGCACCACTACACGACATGAATTTTGTGCTTCCATGGGTTTGCCATTGAATTATTTTGTGCATGTTATGTGTTTGTATGAGCATGGAGGTTAAGTCTTAGGGTGATGTGGTGTGCCAATTGGCGTCCGACCAACTACTTTGGGGTTCGAAATAGAAAAGCATTTGGCTGACGTTCCTTCTATAAGAAATCTGAATTAGTTGCCCGGATTGTTGCGTTATTATGAGGCTTTCCTTCGGTATGTGAATATGTGTTGATGAGATGTGGTTAGGTGGCCATTTGGGTGTAGCTTTGTCTTAGACGGTTAAGTTAAGTTTAACCTTGTTGGAGTTGTGATATGCTTGTTATAAAAGTTATGCCTGTGGGGATAAGACGAGTGTGATCTGGATGGTGATATGCGATTTGAGAATGTGACCCGGTGGTCAATGATTGTGGTGGATGTAAGCTTATAAGATGAGTACTGATTATTTAGTGTATGTTGTGTCTCTGTGAATTGGGATGGCTGTGGTAGTTGCCCGTTGTGTGTCGTGCCACTCTTAACTAGATGAATGAGCATGGTAGGGCGTTTAAAACCGTTTGAAGGTTATTTGTTGTGGTTGGATATGAAGTGAGGTTTTGGGCATGCTGAGGATTATGTACGTCATGAGCCGTGCTATGTCTTGAGCCGTACTATGTCATGAGCCATGTGCCCCGAGAATGGATATAGACGGGAGTATAGTGAACGGGAGCATAGTAGACGGGAGCATAATAATCTCTGGCCTAAGGTGTATTAGAAAGTCTGAGCTTGGACTGTGTTTAAGGTGTCCCTTACCCCGTGGGGTGTTGTTGGTTGTTATTGTAATGCCAGATAGTTTTGAAAGTCTATGGATGACCTATGAGTTTCTTTTAAGGCGTATTATTAAGTAACATCTTCTGATAGGAGTTGGGAGTTGTGCGATGATGAGTAAGTGGGTAGAAGATGTTATTGAGGGGGTAGATTCTCGAGTGATATACTTGTATGAATGGTGAGATGTATATAGGTGGTAGATGGGATGTGGTGAATGATGATCCGAGGTTGTTTGGGAAGTTTCACAGAATAGTGTTTTGTGACTTGGATTGTTGTTCTCTAGGTAAGAAGACTATGTGGGACACATGGTGTAGGGTAAGAATGTGATTGTGAGTATGTGAGATTTGAAGGGCATGTGGTAGGTATTGCCGGTGCTGCTGACTCGGTCATCTTAGGACGACGTGTGGATGGGCAGCGACCCCCCGTAAGAGAATGATGGTTGTGGTTGGTATTTGGCTTAAATTCTAGAAGTGGTGGTGTTGTGTTACCCTTAGAGGGTGAGTGATAGGATGGTGCCTGCGGTCTAGAATTGATAAGCGAGGTTTGTTTGGTTCATGTGGCATGTGATTACTATCATGTTTGGATTGTTATGTGCCGATGGTACTAGTAAAGTAGCATAAGAGACACGTATTTTCGGTTAGACGTTTTGTGTTTCGATGGGTGTACCAGAAGTGTAAGCTCGAGACTATGACGTGGTTTTGTCTACCCGTTTGATTGCTACCTACCTTTTTGGATTTGAGTTACTGTGACGTGACTCCTAAGGAGATGTTCTAAAGGGATGTGAGTTTGTATAGCGTTGTGCATTGATGGAGAGACAGTGAGAGATTTTGTGGATACGTGAGATGCGTCACCGTGATAAGGAGCGACCAATAATTAGAATGTTTGAGTGAAGATCCGAGCATGAGGATCTGATGTGATGAGGAATCTACTCATTATGTATGGTAATTCTAAGTGGTAGTGACATGGAGTGAGGGCCTAAAGCTGACTCATAATTTCCCTAGTTGGAGAAATGTTTTATGGTTGATTGACCAGTGTGATTATTATTCTTGATAGGAATAAAGCAATGGAATCATAGGAGTGTGGGTCCGTTTACCCGTGGTTTCTTGAAGAGTCCGTTTGCCTTACCTTGTGAACCCGAGCATTTGGGTAATGTTTTTGGAAATATAATTTCATTTGTGCGGGATGTCAATAACTTTGACTCTCATTGAGAGAGAAAGATCCTAAGGGAGTTCAGTGATTGAGTTGTTTGTGTGGTAAAATTCTTAAGTATTAGTTATGTGGGATTCCTACGAGAATGCAAGTCCTTAGTTTGGTAGTTATCCTTGTGGCAAGGAGATTGTGATTGGGTACCGTGCTGGGTGCCTAAGGTTGGAACGGAACGTAGAAAGGTTTGATAGTGTGGTTAACCTAGTGCCAAGGTGGTGTATCCTGAATGTGATATATTTGGAGGTAATTGTGTTTGACCTTAGGTTCAAAGGTAAGTATGTTGTTTGCCTAGGAGAACGAAGTGTGGAGTAATAAGATTCAGCAATGCACTGTGTAGCTTGGATGGCCTGAAGCGATAGACGAGAAACTATGTCTTAAGGTGTTAGCGACAGGTATGTTCTCGAAGACCGAAAGCAAGGGAGGCGTCTGCTTGGTCGTGGGAGTTATTAGTGACTTTGGATGAGAAGTCTCAAGAGTGGGTCTCCTTCATTTGATGTCATGCGCTTCCTAAATGAGTTGCTTAGATAGTGGGCTTGAGGTTGTGATATGGTTGTGGTTTGCCTAGTGGGAGTTAAGTTAGTGAAATGCAACCTTGTGAAGTGAGGTCTTGGCGCAACGGGATGCGCTGTATGAGGTATGAGGATTGATGGAGTTCGCGTGTGTGCGAATGAGGTTTGAGAGTAGAAGGCTTAGTGTGGCGGGTGATCTGGATATCGTGATCGGGATCGTGGGTTGATTCTTGGTTTGGTTAGTTTTGGGAAGATGGAAGTAGCTGTGAATTAGTATCCGTGTTGTGATCCATAAGTTGTGACTGGGAAATGGGCTTTACTGGAGATGGATGCTCGGAGAATTAAGTTCCTCATGGATTTTCGTGATGGAGTTTGTTTACTCTACCATGTAAGTGTAAGAGTGGGGTTGTGTTCCCCGTGAGATAGGCTTGGTAAATCAGGAATGTTTGTCCTTCCTGACAAAGGGGTTAATGTAGAGGCATAGAGCCTTTTCTGCAAAGATTAATAGAGGATTGTTGACCGTTATTTGTAGCTTATTTTTGGTGGTGTGAAGTATGTTTGCACCTCTAGCTTTTAGTAGAATGGGAAGTTTGTGGGAACCTTGCCGCTGGGTCATTCACCCAATAGGTTTTTGTTAGACTTATGATTAGTTGGAGTTTGAGTTTTGTTTGAGATTCGAGGTACTCAAAGTTCTTAGAGTCGAGGAATGGTCATCGACTGTGGTGAGTATTGTATTTTAGATGTAACCATATTTTGGATTGTGGCCCCGAGGGTTTGGCAAGAGGTAAGTCAGGAAGGAGTCAATGTTTGAGAAGCCTTGGTTGTTAGAGTCTGTCGCAACTGGCGTGATGGTTTAGTTTGGTTTGGAGACGTAGTAGCCATGATGAGCACTAAATAAGAAGAAGTTACTAAGTGTAAGAGGTAGGTTTTGGTTGGCTACCTGACGAGTAAGACCTGGGCTTAAGTACCTATTATGGGTTTAGAGGACCGATATGTGTGTTGTAAGTTTGAAGTTGATGTCGAATGACGATAATTATGTTTTCTTTGAAGTTGATCTGTAGATTTAGAATCAGTATCTTGAGGGTCAGATATTGACTGGTGTAGTGGCGAGTTGTTACACGAGAAGTATAATTGAGTTTGAGTTGGTTAATGGATACTTATGTTGATTTTGTAGCTAGTTGACTGTGCGGAGTATTGTCTTGGATAATGAGGTGGAATTATGGTTGACGATAGAGGATGGAATAGAGGACGAAGGTTTAGAGGAAGAACATTCTTATGTATTCCAGGTGGATTAAGCAATTTTTTCTTCGGAAATGAACGTTTGTGC
Organism: Heliamphora ciliata; assembly: GCA_032360265.1. NCBI lineage: Eukaryota > Viridiplantae > Streptophyta > Magnoliopsida > Ericales > Sarraceniaceae > Heliamphora > Heliamphora ciliata. The sequence goes on from JAUMHN010000013.1 coordinate 77,187, forward strand.
AGTTGATCACGGATGAGCATCTTGTCAGCTTCAGTGATGGCATAGTTAGTATAAGCAGGATAATGATGTGGTACCAATGTGGATGGTCGTCAGTTGATCTTCAGAACTTGAGTAAGGTTTGTGCGTGAAACTTATGACTTCATGTGGTATGGTGTTGCTGGGGTTGTAATATAGATTGTTGATGGTTAATGAGGTGGTGCTGGGCTTGAGATTTAGTGCTGAATTTCGGGGACGAAATTCCTTTAAGAGGGGAAGAGTTGTGAGACCCCGACCCGTTTTATTTTAAGAAATGAATAAGTGTTGATGGGAGTAAGAATTAAAACTTGAGCTTGGTGATATTTTGAGCTTGAATACGCATGAAAGGTATATTAGAGGTAAAATATGAGGTTCTAATGGATGTTTGGACAAAATATGTGAAAAATGTGTGAAGAAAAGTGACATACCTTCACTAATTTGGCCATAACGTTTTGTACAAAATGAATTTTGGTATGAGGTTTTAACCATTGGAAAGTAGACTTCCGGGGCTTCAGTTTGAGCAGTCGCAACAGAGACCGATCGAGCGGTGTGTGACGGGCAGAGGTGATAAATCTCGATTTTTGGGTTATTTTGCTCATTCTCTATTCTTTCTTCTCTCTCTAATGCTTAGGAGTGATCTAGCGTTTGCCCTTTGGAGGTTCTTGGTGGGTTTCTATGCTCGTTGGAGGTCAAGATCTTGCCGTTTCCATGCGTGAGCCATCGCGGGAGAGTGAAGGTGTTCGTTGAAAGTTCCCTCAAGACATGCAAATTGAATTTTGGTGGATTGGTGCTCATTAGGGTTTGATTTTGATGGTGGAACATCCATGAGGTAAGATCTAGACTCTCTCTTGTGCTTTAATTTTGATTTGTGTTGACATTTTGCCTTTAGAGAAAATCCTAGCATGCTATGTGGAATAAAACTAAGATTTGAGTATGGGAATTTGGAGAAAATTGAGTTGTGTGAATCCTATGTGATATTTAGGATGTATAAAATCTATGGAAAACCAACATAATCGGGAAGTTTGGGTTTGTTACATAGAGTGGTTTGTTGAGGATCGAAACTTTGGGTTATCATTTGGAAAAGGTAACTAAATAAATTATGAATTAATGTTCGTATTTTAACTAAATTTAAAGATTTGGAGCTATTTGATGAAACATGGTTTATGTGACTACCATTTTGAGAAGAATTTGGAGTTTTTCAAGAAATGCGTAACCATGGTTTTAAAAAGTTAAAGGTTTTTCTTGGTTTTTTTCTTCAAAAACACTCTGGTGGCGCGTGGGAGATTTTGGAAATGACTTTTCTTCCTTTAAAGGTTATTTTGTGCAAAAAATGGGGCAAAAGGTATTAAAAATCTTTTTAGTGTTAAAAAACAAAATTTTTGGGATGAAAAATACTCAGGAGCACGACCGATCGATGGACCGCTCGAGCGGTCTATCGGGCGGTCTTTTGGCACTCTCGGTTCTTTGGTGCAGGTGAGAGACCGCTCCAGCAGTCTTCTCACCGATGGAGCGGTCTGGGTTATTTTTTCGAAGTTTTGATGTTTTTCTTAAGGGTTTGGATCTTGGGTACCTTGGCCCTAATTTCCTAAAATACTTGTTTTTTTTAATGGTTAAACCCCCGGTTGGGCCCATTTGAAAGATTTTTAAACTTCTTGTTTCTTTGGAAAAGAAAAAGAATAATATTAAGAGTGATAACAATAAACTAAACTGAGCGAGTTTGGGATATCAAGTGGGGTAGTTGTGGTGAGGCATGGATGGAAAGACTAAATGGATTTCAAATTTATTTGTATATTTCTAAGATGGGTGCTTCCTTTTCAAATGAGATGCATACTAATGAATTTAATCTTGTGTTGAAGCATGATGACATTGCTTAATCATATGAGAATTATGAGAATTTGCATGTTGAAGTAATGATGCATGATGCATGAGATATGAAAGACATTTTGAAATACTTGAACGGAATTTGTCTTAACGATAAAGTGGAAAATTCGAAATGTGGAATGTGCATAATGAGGGGCTGCGGTCCTATGGTGAAAGCCCGCGAAGGTTCTTGCATAATAAGGGGCTGCCGTCTTGCGGTGAAAGCCCGTGAAGGTTTATATATTCAAAGATTAAATGTGAAAACTAAACACTTGATTTCAATGAACTATATCGATTGATGTGAATTAAGTTGGCCTGGTGGGTCCGCCGTGAAAGACTGGAAACTTGCGCAAGATGGGGACCACATACCCATGGATTAGCCCCCGAAATGTGGTGTTGTGTCGTGGTGAGTTATAAAGCTATCTATTACCCAATGGTTTGGCGTAGCCTATTGGGAGAATAGGGAGGGGTTTCTATAAGTTACGCCCGATGCCGGTTCATTGTTATAATACGATTTTGTGATGAATTGGTTAATGAAAATGTGATTTGGATTATGTGAAAAATCGCGTGATGAGAATAAATGCGAAAAAAAGAAATATTTGAAAAAAGGTTTAATGAATGAATAACTTGGCGTGCATGAAAATAAATAATAGATTTATGGAACTTGTATTATTATTCCGGTTGCACCCATCACACCTCACAAATCATGCTTAGCATAGAGTTAGTCTTTATCCTACGAGCTTCGGCTCATGTATGTATACAAAACTATTTCAGGTTTCGAGGGTCCGGGACGATACTATAGCAGAGGATGCATGTGGGAAAAAGGCTATGGGGAAGAGTTAATATTTCTTTATTTTTACATTATGATTGTACAGAAAGTGAAGTGGATAATTGTAACAATACTAGTGCTGTAAATGAACTACTTAAAGTTGAAAATTTTGTTTCGCCTTTGTGGCACATATGTATATCATGAGAATAAAATGTCTTATTTATGATTGGTTAAAGGAAATAAAATGTTGTTATTAAGAAAGTCATTGTTGATAGCTTTCATGTGGGATAATTTGGGTTATATCCATGGGTTCCCGGGGTTCGGGGCGTTACAGTTCTTCTTCTTCACCTGTAGCACGAATGCCATGAGCCGGAGCTTAGAAGTAAATTTTTTAAATCGTCTAACAAACTCACAACAAAATATCCTACAATGCATATCGTATCATACTCAATACAATTTTTAAGGGCCAAGAGATAGGCAATTTTATTATTTTTAACAGGGTAAGCATTTGTAAGAACAATCGTCCAAGTGCATGATGCAGATGAATGCAATACAATTGCCCATCCTAACGTACTTTTAGAACAATATAATGAATTCCATGGCGAGAATTACAGAATAAACTTGATGGGACTTGATCACCGAATCTATCCTCGCCTCGTTGCAAAAGGTAAACCCTAATCATGGCCACATGCCTTGGCCATTTTAAGCAATGGCAATGGCGTGGGGACTGGCCTTTATCAAAATTTACCCATCCTTATAGCAGGCCAACCAATCCCACCATAAGGACCAAGATACTCATTAGGTGTCAACCCAAAGTATAATTAAAGCTAGTGACGAATCCATGGTGCCTAATTTCCATTTTTAAAATAAACAATCTCCCAATTCAATTTCAAATATGGCAACCAGGGGCGTCCTAGATCCACAACCACAGAAAGAATGATTTCATATCCCCCAACCCAATTTGAAAGGTATGAAGGGACTCCGATAACCCAAGTTGAAATATGGGAATGCTCATGATGTGCAATATGCTTCTTGTGTTGCAATTAATTATAGCATTTCATATGAACACGGTATGACATGAGATACAACTTGTTAAAGCATCAAGTACAACCATGCGAAGCATAACCGTAATTTATGCAACATAGAGTCGAACTATCGGCATGAGTTCACTTCATCAAATTATCATTTTCACACACTAATTACTCACAAGTTTATATAAAGTCTATATACTCAAGTTTCACAAAATAACACGTCATTCGTACACTTAGCAAATTTTGTATAAATGTTCAATTGCTAGTTTTTAAGTTACGATAGTGTTTCGAAATTCTTAGGCATTGATTTAATTTTAGAATTTGAAAACCAATTAGGTAAAAATATTTTCTACAATTTTCATGTTTAACACTAAGGTTAGATCCGAGGACAAACGGGTCATTTGATTTAATTTAGGGAAAACCATTCAGCACTTTATAGAGAAAAGTGCAGTATTTAGGCCTTTGTTGGCCACGATTTTGGGGAATCCATTCAAGGTCTGTGGTTCCGATATTTGGTGAGGTTTTAGTTTAAAATGTCCCCTACAATTTTCATGTTTTGTGCTAGGGAAATTTGTTTGAAAAAAGTTTGAGATTTTGGCTAATTTATAAAAGGGGTTCAGTTTGTCTAAAAAGGGTCTGCAGAATGGGTTTTTAATAGCGAATGCTCAAAACCTTTGGGGTATCATCCGAGCGTATTTTGGGCTGATTTTTGTTCAGTATTTAGTTTAATATGTTATCTACATTTTTTATGTTTTGGTACCACTCTTGAATTTGGCTGCTAAAAAGTTTTGTGTTTTGTCTCACAAAAATGTGTGACAGAGGGCTCTGTCAATTACTGAAACACAATAGTGACGTTGGGAAGTGTTTTAACTTATCAGAACTTAATATTTTTGGCTCAGTTTTGATGGACCGTAAGATAAATATGTCCTGTACATGTTATATGTTTTGAACCAAGCTCGATTCTCACTCTAACATAGGATTTTTAGGTCTGCAACTCAGAGTGGTCAAGATCTGACACTCTTTGGAAATAATGACATATCTGGAGTTCTATCCAACGAAATCACTTCAAATCAATTTTGTATGAAAGAGATCTGAAAAATATAGGTTTATACATAAAAATCATTTTAATATCATTTTTCTACAATTAGTTATTATGCTTTAAAATTTGAGGTAGAATGTTGGTAAGCCCAGAAAATTAGGTTACCTAGGATTTTGGTTGCTTAGCTCATGTTGTGTGTATTTTTATGTAATTTCTTTGCATGCATGTCATGTACTCATATAAACAAAAACTCTAGAACATATTCAAGCCTTAAAACTCAAAAATATACACATGCAAGCACATGCAAAGCTTGATCATGCATAAACAGCCCACTATTCACACCTACGACGCCATTTTAAGTAATACTTTATTTCTTTTTTTTTTTTTATGGTTGATTATAAAGATGAAATGAGGGATATTTCATGAGAGTATATTAGAAGGTTTTAGGGAATTTCTTACATCTCTTGATACTCAAATGTTGTGGAAGAATAGGACTTAGCCTTGTAGCTTGCTCCTTGATCCTTTCCTCATTTCCTCCTCCTTTCTTCCTTTTCTCTTCTTCTCTCCTTCTTCGAAAATACATAGAAATTTTTTTTGGTCTCTCACTCTCTCAAACTCTCAGCCGAACCTTATGAAGGAGAGTGGGTGTTTGGGTGTGTTCTTATAATAAAAATTATAATAGAGAATAATAATTGCTTGGAAGCTTTTTTTTTTTTTGAATTTTCTTCAATTTTTATTGGTTGCATGGGAGGTGGGAGTTTTTTGAGACTTACAAATCTAATTTTTGGTAGCTTGGGAATTCGGCGAAGGGAAGGTTTGGGCAGACAAATATGATTTTTTAATAAATTAGGTTTTAAATTAAGTTTTGGTACCATTTTGTGAAAAAAATGCATAAAATCTCCCAAACAATTGTCTTTTTGACTTATTTATTGTGTAGAGATTTTAAATCTCATAATTTTGATAGCAATTAATTAAATAAGGTCAGGCTTTTAAGCTAAATTAAGTTAGTTTGACTAGAATTGTCTTTTTGACTTATTTATTGTGTAGAGATTTTAAATAATTATTTATTTACTTTGTTGACCTATGTTATTAAGTTATTATATTATTATGTATATTACTTGTATAAAAAGTACTATGTCAAAATAATATTAAATTTATACACTTTTTTTCATTTTTTAAGCTTAAAAATGCAAAAAGTAACTTTTTGAGCACATTTTCCTAGGTGGCCAGCCATGCAAGGGAAATTTGGTCATTTTTGTTATTATTTTGTCTTTTATTAATTAATTATATGTAAATATCTAATTTTGGATATCCATGTGTCAAAATTTGAATTTTTAAGATTTTTTGTTGTATTAGGAGCAAAATGATCCTTTTAGGGTTTTCGAATTAAATTAGGATTTCAAGTTGAGTTAGGGGTTTCTCTCGTTCATGCAGCGACCTAACCTCTTATTGTGTATTCGTCGCTAATACTAGGGTTTGAGCCGGGTTGTTATAATCTAGGTGATTACTACTAGGGTCTGGACCGGAGTATTACATGATATTTTCATGCAAGCGAGGGAGAGAAACTAGATTTCATTGCTCTTGAGTGTTAAGGTGAGAAAAAGGAAGAAAAATGAAGAAAAATGAAAGAATCAAGGGAAATTTTCTAAAGTAAAGTCCTAATTCATCTTCCACCCTCCTTTGATCTCTCAAACAAGTAAGTAAAATCTATAAATCTTATACTTAATATCTCTCAAAATATCCCCCAACACTTCGCTTTAAACACTCTAAGAATCGAGAATCGAAAATAAATCGAAAAGACGTCGTAGTTAGAAATTTTTTTTTGGGTAATTAATTGTAACATAAAAAAAGAAAAAAATATACATGTTTATAAGGGGCATACCCCAAGTAATTACATCAGTACCATATAGGAAGAAAACACTCTATAACCAAGTCAACCCCGAATAACATATAAGGCCCTAAACAAAAGACGTAACCCTCGCTATGATACTAGCTAATAAAACACGTCCTATGCACAACCCACATGGAAAGGGAAAGACTACTGATGATCAAAACAAACTAACATAACAGGCCTAATTGTACACTAAACCAAGTCATGAGGTAATATCATTTGATCACCCTGAAACTCCTCAAAAAGCCTATCACAGCCATAATGCAAATGAGAAGACCTCAAAACCCTAATAGCTCAGGAGGTTAGATGAGGCCGGTCCTCAAAACCACCCTAAGATGTTGAAGAAAGGGCAACCCCAAGGAAATCTCTGCTCGGAGACAGATAGCCAACCTACTAACTCCGCCATCGGCCCAACGCCGCATCCCAACCAACGTATCCTAAGCACAAAGGATCAAACTCCACCCAAAACCATATAACCGCTTTGACAAAAATCATTGAGGGTCATCCAGGTAGAAAAAAAACATAAAAGCAATACTAAAATGCTAACTCCTCAAGCCTACCCAAAAGAAAGAATATTTAGTACAAACCATATTAGTCGTATGTCAACCAAATAAAATTAAGGAACTAACAAGGACAAGGAAAATCTATTGACCTAAACCAAGGTAAACCCAGCCTCACAGAGATAGTCACGCTCCCCAAATAATGAGGCGAAAAGATAGAGACAAGATCACCTCTGTTGATCATAGCAGAATTTCCATACCAGAGCTAAACCCTTAATCAAGACAACCAGCATTGGGAACACCATCATCTGAAAGTAATAGCCCAACTCATGACTAACCAAAGTAAGCACAACATCACGGATAAGCAACGTTCTCCTGAGTAAGAAGGGAATGCTCTCCTGGAGTGTAAGGAGGAAAAGATAGACACCGAGCTCACAACGGAGAGACAGAAGAAGGCCGAAACACATGGCAATACATGGCTCCCCAAAACACCTTTGTAGCCTAGTAAAAGAACTACAATATAGCTGAGAAGACTTCATAGCCCTGGCGGTTCAGGAAGTCGGAGAAAGCTGATTCTTGAACCACAGCGCTAAGGCGCTTGAGAAAGGCCAGCCCTAAGGAAAAACCACAGCTAAAAAATAGAAGGCCAGCACCTAACCAAAACCACCATCGGGCCCATCTCAACACCCTAGCTAATGGAGCCAAAAAAACTAAGAGAATGAGCACCTCCCAAACCATCAAACAACTCTACCAATAGAAGCCACTGAGGATCATCATAATTATAATTTACCTCATCTGAACATAGGAGCCAGCTTCCAAAGCTAGAACTGTAATCAATATACCAATCAATAGGAAACACCATCATCCGAAAGTTACAGCCTAGCCCATGGCCTACCAAGGTGAGCTCAGCATCACCGATAAGCCATGTTCTCCTGATTGAAAAGGGAACGCTCTCCTGAAGTGAAGGATGAAAAGATAGATACCTAGCTCACAATGGAAAGGTAATAAAGAAGGCCAAAGAAACGGCATACATGGCCCTCCAAAACTCCTCTGAAACCCTATTGAAGAACTTCAATATAGACAAGAGGCCACAAACCCAAGGGGCTTGGGTGGTAAAAAAAAGCTAGATCACGAAACAACGACGCTAAGGTGCATGAGACAGGACAGTCCTGAGGGAAACTTCAGTTCAGAAATAGAAGGCCAGCACCAAACCAAATCCGCCATCGGGCCCATTTATACCCCTAAGCCAACGTAGCCTTAGCAGACAAGAAAATGATTCCTAGACCATATAACAACTCTAATAATAAGAAGCACCGAGGACCGTCAATGGGATTCCAACATCACCTCCACTGTTACATTTTTGTCCCTATAGCCGAAAACCACAGAGCTTAAACCACGTGGGCCCACTATGCATTCGGTGAAGCCCTTATGCCAGCATTCCAGCAAGCACTTCCCACCATCAAAGAGTGGAGTCCAACTGTAATCCACTCAAGATAAAAGAAGGGCTGGTCTTCCAAGCTGCGATCCAGCTGATCGGACCCACAAACAAGAAAAATTGTGGGCCGCTTGGCACTATGCGCAACCTGCAAATACACTGTTAAGCAACTAAACACAGGCCCCCAGATTACCGTGAGTGGTATAGCACACTATTTAGATCAAAACCAGTAGTATTAACTTTATGAAACCCTCTGCTAAAACACCTTCCCCCGGTTTTAGCAAGAAACAACTCCTATAGCTAGCAATTTTACAGCTGGCTTCTACTCACCAAAAAAAACCATATCCGGTTCCACACAGCAGACCTACATAAGTAGCTTTGCCAGCTACGGTTTCGCAATACTTGTGGTATATCTGGTGCCACAATGCCCAAAGCACGTTGCACAATCAGACAAAAGCTAAAAGCGCTGGAACAGCACGTGCGCTTTACATCATCTTCCGCTGGACTTCTTCTCTGGTTTTGTAAACATATGACCCAAATTCTTCTAGAGTATACCCAGAAAATAATCTGAACTCCAAGCCGTCCAACATATTCTTTTAATAAACATAGCATACACGGTATACCAAAAGCAACCACCGACCCTAACCAGCAGAACTCAATCGTAGACTAGGGATTACCAGCAGAACTCAACCGTGTTTATGCTTAAAACATAAGGATTACTTGATGAAGAAGACTCAGAAACTACCATAACACCACCTCATCAACAGATTTTCTTTAAAACAAACCAGATTTGTAAAGCATACGCTGCTCAAACCTTTTTAAATATGCATAAAGCATTTTGGATTTTTAGGCCTCGAAACAAAAAAACCCTTTGGACTACCAGAAATATACTCCATTAAAACAAAAGAAACAAGAATCACCAATCTTCAATGATAGACCAAAGGAATAGAACATGGGCCTCTTACAAGAATCTAACAAAAATCCCAAACTCATAGTATCAAGCGTGAAGATGCCACTTCCTCAGCTTAGCACAGCGATCGACATGAACAGTTGGAAATGCTTTAGGATTTTAAAAACCCCATCAACAGATCTTTTCCTCGCCTTAATCCGAACTCAGTGCCTTAGATTCCCCCCACCATTGCCATAGGACTGTGATCTAAGGACACCTAGATCGGATTACACCATTGACGCCTTGAGGAGAGCTTTCTCTAGAGAGAAACTCACCACCATTTTTTCCAATGCACTTATGCTAATAAGTTGGGATTTATAGTTGAAAATTTGGGGCTGTTATGTTTATAGATGATATAAGATGTTGTTTTGTGTTGTTATTTTTGAGTTTGATGACTTTTAAGTGTGATGGAGCCTTAATATTAATCTCTAAAACACAAGTAAGCAAAGAAATAAAATAAAAACTTGACATATCATGAGTAGGAGACTTGGACCCTAAGAGACTTTATTTTTTAGAACATAGATGTTTTCGTCCTGAACTTTGGAATGCCATAACTCAATGTAGAAAATTGATGTAAGCATGTTCTTTATGTTCAGATTTAGATTTTTCATTGTCTTCCGATCAAAGTTGGTTTCAATTTATTTGAATAAGTAGAACTTGAGATATTGCAATTTTACTAAGTGTGTCATTTTTCAACCAGCCAATACTATCAACCAGAAAACCCTAGTTTACATTGAGATCCAAACTTTGGTCAAAACATGCAAGTTGTAGATAACATGTATGTCTATCTACCCACCAAAAGGGAGCACAAAATATTGAGTTTTATAGGTCAAAACCCCTTTCAAAGTCTCTGTTGAATTTCAGCCCTTAAGGTACACTTCTGTCATATGTTTTTGTGTAGACCAAAACCCCTATTTTTAGTGCCCTATTTCAAAAGTGGTCCATATGAATATTGTAGTTAATATATTGAACAACTTTCATTCTAAAAATCAGATCTTAAAGCCTCGGGATGATCCCCCAAAACTGTTTCAAACCCTTTGTCCAAAACCACCTCTGTAGAGTTTTGGAGGCTGACAGAACCTATTTTCTAAAATGGCCAAAAAGTCTAACTTGTTCCACACAATTACCCTTAGCTCTAAACATAAAACTTTTAGACGCCCTTTCGAACTAGAACATACTCAAAAAGAGACTCATTTGGACTTGATCTGGTACCCCATAACCGAGACCAACAGAGGCATATGTTTGGTAAAATCTTGAGAAAAGTGCTGAACCATTTTTGCTTAGGATGTTTTGTTCACCCTTTTACCTTAGATTTTGGGCTTAGTGTTAAATATAAGAGTTGTAGAAAATATTTTTATCTAAATGGTGTTTAAAAATCATAATTTTATCTCAAGTCTAGATGCCCCAAAACCCTGTCGACCCTTTTAATTTAATACTTGAACTTAGCCTTTAAAATTGATATGTGTGTGTTTGAATACCCTTGTTGTACACCCGAGTTCTATATGATTATTGGTTTGGATTAGTTGATTACTGTTTTTAAGTGAATGTATGATGATTTACAACTCATGCTATCATGCTTGAATCATATCTTGAGAATTTTAGCACGTGTTTAACATACTTGTACCTTATGCTTTGCGAGTTGTACTATGAATCTTGCTATACTAGATGATGTCATGCTATAGATGGTTGTTTTTGAGATCCATACAAACCACAATTGACATTGTCACTTGCATCTTGACATATTGGAGTTTATCTGTCCAAATCGTTGTTGGGAGGGGGTTATGTTGGATTGTACTTCTTGGTTCTAAATTTAGGGCATCTCTGGTTGCTATTTTTGAAAATATTTTGTGATATGTTCTCCTTATACACTCTGGGTGTGTCTACGGTATTACAGATTTGGATTATACACCCTGGGTGCGTCCCTGGTGTTTGAAATGGTTTATCATGGAGATTGTTGTGCACCATGGGTTCGTCGCTAGCATTCTAATTTTGATAATTTTGACTTTGGATTGACGCCAAACGAGCATCCTGGTTCTTACCATGGAATTATTTGTGCATTATTACTTTGATTGTTTTGGTTGGCCGAAAATAAGGATGTATTTTAATGGCCCGCCCCCAAGCTGTTACCATTGAGTAAAATAGTTGTCGCATAAAATCCGACGAAGCAATTACTATTCGCAACGAGGTGAGTATAGATTTAGTGATTGAATTCCCATCAAATCTACTCTAGTGATTCCTGATGTTGAATCCCTACTATAATCTGGGTGCATATTGGGTTGGACATCTGCATTACATACACAGCATCTCATATACGCATGTTTATTAACTTATCTACTATCCTACTGTAAATTTGTCTCTTTCCTTGACTATAAACTATACTAGGTGTTATATAGTATGTGTTTTGGTGAATTTTATGCTGTGAGATTAGTTAAAATGTTAGAGTGTTTTACTTTTGGGCCTTAGCTCATGGCATTCGTGCCACAGGTGAGAAGGAGTTCTTGGAGGAAGTCATCCCCGAGGGAGAAGAAGAGTTTCAAGAACAGAGTGAGTTCCAAGAGCACGTGGATCCCGCTAATGCATTTTGAGGCTTCGAGACCTCTGCTTTTGTTCTTTTATTCAGTTCTCCCGTGCTTAGTGTAATTTTTGAAATTTCTTGGTGAAATTGTAATAGTTATATACTTTTAAACAGTTCAAAACTCCTTTATGATGTACTATTTATGATATATAAATATGAATGAATGGCTAGAATATTCTTATATTTATATTATGTATGTCCCGATGTGCCCGAAGGACGGGGCATCACAGTTGGTATCCGAGCCCAAGTTTCGTGATCCTTTAGGCGTTGGGTTACGGGAAACCGTTTATTCGGTAGCGTTAGAGCTCTATAAGATGCGTTGTAGTAATTATCATTATCATCTATACTTTATAAGAACTAAAATTTGATGCGTCTAAGTCCTATAATGAATCGCATCAAGATGAAACTGAGTTCAAGAACTGCAAGGAATCTAGATGTAAAAGATGAGTAAGGGCATTGAGATTGAAGATCGGAGATTCATATAACGAGTTATCTTATTTTAAGGGGTGAAAATAAGAGTACGCACTAGGAAAAGTTTTAAGATATCACCTCGAGAGACACCGTTAGAATCCCGTGACTTCATCCTTATAAGTCCTTTTCTCATTTACCCCAAGCCTTGGTGTCAACTTTTTGAAGTTCTTTTGCATGTCCTTCGTTCTTATATCGTTGGTCCTCAACGGTACCATCAAGTGTCATTCATCGGTAACTTTTATGCACCTAAGTCTTGTTGATAACTCTATTAGAAATTCAATCCTAGAAAGTACCCTTGTCCTCAAGTTTTCATGCCTCAATAATGACCAGTATTCACATTTGATTCTCCTCCGATTCTAGTCATCATCCTTGAACTAACTCTTCTCTTGTTGAACTCGATATCAATTCTTTGTTAAATACCCATGCCAAACATTCGACATTGATAAATTTTTTTACCATCGTTCATTTCTCTCGATCTTCAAACCACAATCTGTTACAGTGATTTTGTGAATTCTTCGTACACTCTTAAAATATTTACCAGGGAAGTAGACTTGGATGCTTAAATTAAAGTACGTTAGGCCGACATAACTTCAGGACAAATATCTAGTTTAGCTGCCCCTTTTGCTTAAATATCTCTTTTATCATAATCTAATTGTACTAGATTAATTCCGAAGACACTTGTTTAAAGTATTGTTCACTGTCCTTCTCTTGTTTCTTCTACATTTGAACCCTAAATGACCACTCAATTTGTGTCAATAGTAATTGCCCTAACCGTGATCATTTAACCTCGTCCAACCTATCTTTGAACCACCTGGGTTCCACCCTAAGATGTTCTAACCCCGCACATGTTATCGTTTTTCAACCTTCAAAACCTTGCCCAATAGATCTATGAGTAACAACGATCATCAAGATATTACGTCATTAGGCCTTAGCGCTTTCACGGGAAACTGAGACGTGGCACGAAAACCTCCTAACACCTCTTCAAGCGTGAAACATATTTCTTCTTAGTGTCACGGCTTAGAATATCGATAAATGTCTACGTTTAGCAAAGTTTTGAAGATCAAGACCCCCATTTGTAAGAATGGTTGAGTAAGAGCTTACTCAACTAACTATATTTTTCAAAGGTCCCGACAAATGAGACTATGACCTCAGCAATCCAAAGTTAGAAACAACAATTTCACACTAAAGGATTCGTGACACCACCATATGGCAAAATTCAAACCTCCTCAGGCTAGTTCATTGTTGACCCACCCATTCAGTAAATTGGGAAGCAAAAAATTCATACCAGCAATAAGAAAGTGAACATTAGTTCTGCCCTTGCAGTAGTTTGTTGCCATTTTTTGCTGCTCTGCTTTGTGCATATAGCTTTCCACCTCTCTTATATTGAGCATTGCCTGGTTTTAGAGATTGGCTGTTTGGGTGGTGTTTATGCTATTTCTTTTATGGACACTTCTTGGTTTTTGTTGCTGCAATTTTTGAGGTTGCTGGTTGTTGCTAGTGCATTTCAGCTTTGGTTTTCAGCTTGGTTATGTGCCTGCTTCTTTGTTTAGTTGTTTTGACATATCATCTCTCTACAGGTGGTTGGTTTTGCCTAGTTTGTGTATTTGAATGCATTGTTTCCTTCCCCTTTATTGTTCACAGTTATGGGGCGGCAAATCTAGCTTCCTTTTTTTGTTTTCGTTTGTTTGCCTTCTGAGGGTGGTTTTTTTTTGTTTGGTTATGGCTTGGCCGAATGTCTTTTTTATTGCTTTTGGTTTTTATGTTTCTTGGTGGTGCGTTGTAAGGCCTGGGGTATGCCCCTTGTATTTTTGTGTTCTTTTTTCTTCTTTTATGCAACATTTAATTACTCAAAAAAAATTAGAAAGTGAAAAATGAGAAACAACCTCGAAACTCATGATAACCTTAGTACACTAGCAAAGGAGGTACGTTTATGTACATCGATATTCACGTCAGCCTACCCATAGAAATGTTAGAATACAGGTTTTGGCCATCACTATCAAAGAACAAAGAATCTTGATCACAACAATGAACATTTAAGGCTTGATGAAGAATTATCATCCAAGTCACAATGGGTCACACGACTAGGTATTTGCCACAATCATATCTTTTATCATGTTTGTTTTACCCTAGAATGACCAACTGCCTGAGAAAATGATCCAGTTATTGGAAGGGACATTCAAACCCAATGTACTAGCACGTCAAGAACAAATGGTAGAGGCTAAGAGAAATGGAGCAAGGAAAGACTTGAGAGAAAGTGGAAGCATATGACTATAGACTTCGTCATTAGAATTATTGAGACCATCTCAAAGACCGGTAACTCTTTAGTTAAACAATTCAAGGCTTTGGGTGCCATGGTGTTTGTGGAAACAGTGAGTCCCATTGACTCTGAAGATTGTTTGAGGGGTGGAGTGCGCATTTTAGTCAGACTGAGTTGTTCACGTGGTAGGTTCTTAGGTATCAGTTTGTATTCATTTGGCGCCAAGACTGTGTAACTCTTATGGAGTTGGTATTTAAATTTCGTTGTGATATCGGTGAGACTCGTAAGGAAGTTGCTTTCGAAAACCTTTTGTAATGTGATCCGTTAGGGTAAGTTTAATGTTGCTTGTATTGAGAAGGAATTTTCTCATAAGAACGTGTGAACTTTATGTATCAGAAGTTAAAGGATGACATAATTCTGTTGTTTCTAGTGGAGTTACATAGCAACTTAGTGTAAGTACATGAGAGCAATAAATGTTCGGATGAGAAGAGTGGAAGCGTAAGTGAGACTATACAAATTCATGGGTATGATTTTTGTAATTGGCCTTGAGTGAATCGAGTGTCTTGGTAAAATGCTGATAAGATAAAATAATGAGAGTGCGAAAGTGGTTCTTGGTTCAATTGTGTAGCAAAGAATATGTAAAGGCATCGAGTGATGATGGTAAGAAAATTTAGAATCAGGAGTTAGTATTGTTTAGTTAAAGAATTGTAGGGTGAATAGTACATACGTGAAAGAAATATGTGACAAGGTTGTGATTGGGTTCATACGGGTAAGCATATATCTGGAGAGCATTTTGTCTATGTGGAATGTTTTGCCCTAGAGAATCATTAGGTTCAAGTGGCGGTATTAGTCTGGATGGTCGTAAGCCTAGAGTGGTCCAGCACATGATGGAGATGTGATTTCAAGTTAGTAGTCGTTAATCGATCGGGAAGTAGTCTTCGGCATACGTTTGAATTTGGAAATGAGATAGTTTTCGGTGGAGTTACAGTCTTTTTACACAGAAGTGAAACATGCTCGAAATCAGTTTCGGTGGAGGGATAGTTTAGAGACATATAATCGCTTGCGGAAGTCGCACTCGATGTAAGTTGTGTTTTGGAGCCAACGTGTTCTCAAAGATAGACTGGGGTCATGATACCACAAAATTGAAAGTGCGGGAGTCAGATATACCTAAGACTGCCTTTGAGACGTGTTACGGGAATTATGAATTTGTGGTGATGCCTTTCGGGTTAACGAATGTGCCTGCTGTGTTTATGAACCTGATAGATCGGGTGTTCAGAAGCTTTCTGGACAGTTCGTAATTATGTTGATAAATGACATTCGATTATATTCTCAGAGTAAAGAGGAACATAGGAAACATTTGAAGATTCTTTGTAGAGCCTGAGAAAGCACAAGTTGTATGCAAGATTTGGTAAGTGTGAGTTTTAGTTGGACAGGGTAGTTTTTTTGGGTCATGTTATATCTGGAGAAGGAATTCAAGTGGACCCAACAGAAGTAGAAATAGCAGTTAATGGAAAGAGGCTAACTAACGTGGCAGAGAAACGAAACTTTTTGGGACTAGCTAGTTATGTGCCATGATCCTTGAAGATTAGGTAGTAATCAGTTTAAGATGTTAGTAGGACAAAACAACCATTACTCTAAGTGTTGAACATATGGACCTGACCTTTTCCACACCATCAATAAAAAATGACTAAAGTAAACAAGGACACAATTTTGGAGAACAACAAGGCCCAATGTTAGTAAATCATTCTCAACTTTCCGTACGATGAAGTACGAGATGAAATTCCGGGGACAAAATTTTGCTTAAGGGGGGTAGTGTGTAACGACCCGTGTAAAGACCTAGCCCAAACCCTAGTATTAGTGAAGGATAGTTCACGAGGCCATAGAGTACAGAAGAGGTTCAAAATCCTAAATCAACTCAAAAATCGTAAGTTCAGACTTAAAACCCTAAAAAGGTCCAAAACTTAGGTAACAAATCCTTAACACTCGGAGAGTTCCCCAACATTCTAAATTAAGTAAATATTAAGAAATAATGAATTAGATATCAAAAATACTCATAAGTAGGGTAAAATGACCGTTTTGCCCCTAGTACAGTAAAAAGTCATAAAAATTTAAATTTTGACATTTGGACACCCTAAATCAAGAATTTAAGTACAATTACGTAGCGAAGGACAAAATAACATAAAAATAACAAAAATACCCCTTAATGGCCAACCACCTTGGAAAGAGTGCCAAAAAGTAGCTTTTTACTTCCTTTTTAGCTTAAAATGATGAGAAATGTATTAAATAAAGTATTATAATGATCCAATACTTGTTGGACAAGTAATATATATAATAATATAGTGTTACAGGTTAACAAAAGTAAATAAATCATTATTGAAGTTCATGCACAATAAATAAGTGAAAAAGTAATATATTGCCAAAATATCTTAATTAGACTTAAAAAGACTACATCTATTTAATCAATTGCTAGGAAACTATGATAATACATGAAAAAACTATATTTATCATAAACATATTAAAATAAAGGGTTTTAGTAAAAAAAAAATACCAAAAAGGTACATTAAATTAACTTTTAATGCATTTTCTAGCACAATAAGGGCACGAAAATTAAGAAAAGCTCTTGATTGATGGCGGATTAGATTTTTGACCCCCAAACTGATCCCTAGCTTTATTTATCTTCCCCATATCTGATTTATAGCCCTCAAAAGTTGAATCAATTCAAATCAACTCATATCTCATTAATGAAAAAGAAAAAACAAAAGTCTTCCATGATACTTTTTGTCCCCTTTGTGTCCCCTAACCTTTGCCTATATAAACCAACCTAAACACCCTCTTCTGCACTTGATATTTCCATGCAAAAGAGGGAGAGAAATCAGACTTCATTGCTCTTGAGTGTTAAGGTGAGAAAAAGGAAGAAAACTGAAGAAAAAGGAAGAAAAAAGAAGGAATCAAAGGAAATTTTCTAAAGCTAAGTCTAGATCCATCGTGCACCCTCCCCCTTTGATCTCTCAAACATGTAAGTAAAACTTATAAACTTTATGCCAAATATTCCTCAAAATATCCCCGAACAGATCTCTTTAAACACTCTAAGAATCGAGAATCGAAAATAAACCGAAAAGGCGTCGTAGTTGGAAATTTGGGGCTGTTATGTTTGTGGATGATATGAGATTTGTTGTTTGTTGTGTGTTGTTATCTTTGAGTTTGATGACATCTAAGTGTGCTGGAGCCTTGACTATAATGTTTAAAATACAAGCATGCAAAGAAATGAAACAAAAACTTGACATATCATAAGTAGAAGACTTGGACCCTAAGAGACTTGATTTTTGAGAACATAGATATTTCTGCCCCAAAATTTGGAAGGCCATAACTTAATGTAGAAAATTGATTTAAGCATGTTCTTTATCTACAGATTTAGATTTTGGTGTTATCTTTCATCCAAAGTTGGTGTTAAGTAATTTGAATAAGTAGAACTTGAGATATTATAATTATACCAAAGTGTGTTATTTTTCGACTAGTCAACACTACTGTCCTGAAAACCTTAATTTACAATGAGATTCAAACTTTGGTCAAAACATAAAAGTTGTGGATAACATGTATATTTATCTACCCACATCAAAAGAGCACAAAATATCGAGTTTTGATAGGTCAAAACCCCTTTGAAAGTCTCTGTTGAGTTTCAGCTCTCAAGAGACACTTCTGTCATATATTTTTGAGTAGCCCAAAACCTGTACTTTTAGTGCCCTATTCCAAAATTGGTCTATGTGAACATTGTAGATAACATATTGAAATACTTTTTGTCCAATAATTAGACCTTAAAGCCTTGGGATGATTTCCCAAAACCATTTCAAACCCTTTGTCCAAAACAGGATCTGCTGAGTTTTGGCGGCTGATAGAACCTATTTTCTAAAATGGCCAAAAAGTTTAAATTGTTCCAAACAACTACCCTTATATCTAAACATGAAGCTTGTAGGGGACATGTTGAACAAGAATATACTAAAAAATGTACTCATTTTGACTTGATCGGTTACCCCAAAACCGAGACTAACAGAGGCATTGTTTTGGTGAAATCTTGAGAAAAGTACTGAACTATTTTTGCTTAGGACGTTTTGTTCACCCTGTTACCTTAGGTTTTGGTCTTAGTGTTAAGCATAAAAGTTGTAGAAAATATTTTTATCTAAATGGTTTTTAAAAATCATAATTTGATTTCGAGTCTATATGCCCCAAAACCCTGTTGAACCTTTTAATTTAATACTCGAATATAGCCTTTAAAATTGCTATGTGTGTGTTTGAGTACCCTTGTTGCGAGACCCGAGTTCTATATGATTATTGGTTTGGATTAGTTGATTGGTGTTTTTAAGTGAATGTATGATAATTTAGAACTCATGCTATCATTCTTGAATCATATTTTGAGAATTGTAGCTTCTGCTTCACATACTTGTACCTTATGCTTTGCACGCTGCATTATGAATCTTGCCATGCAAGTTGATGCCATGCTATAGATGGTTATATTTGAGATCCATACCAAACATCATTGGCACTGTCTCTTGCATCTTGACATATTGGAGTCCATCTGTACAAATCGTTGTTGGGAGGGCCTATGTTGGATTGTACTTCTTGGTTCTAAATTTAGGGCATCTCTGGTTACTATTTTTGAAAATATTTTTTGATATGTTCGCCTTATACACTTTGGGTGTGTCTCCGGTGTTACAGATTTGGTTTATATACCCTGGGTGCGTCCCAGGTGTTTGAAATGGTTTATCATGGAGATTGTTGTGCACCATGGGTTCGTCGCTAGCATTCTAATTTTGATGATTTTGACTTTGGATTGACGCCAAACGAGCATCCTGGTCCTTACCGTCGAATTATTTGCGCATTATTACTTTGATTGTTTTGGTTGGCCGAAGGATAAGGATGGATTTTAATAGCCCGCCCTCACGTTGTTGCCATTGAGTAAAACAGCTGTGGCATAAAGCCCGACGAAGCATTTACAAATCGCAACGAGGCGAGTATAGGTTTGGTGATTAAATTCCCATCAAGTCTACTCTAGTTATTCTCGATGTGGAATTCTTGTTATAATCTGGGTGCATATTGCGTTGGGCATCTGCATTACATACACGGCATCTCATATACGCATGTTTATTGACTTATCTGCCATCCTATCATAAAGTTGCCTGTCTCCTTGATTATAAACTGTACTGGGTGTTGTATGGTATGTGTTGTGGTGAATTTTGTGCCGTGAGAATAGTTAGAATGTTAGAGTGTTTTGCTTCTGGGCCTTGACTCATGGCATTCGTGCCACAGGTGAGAAGGAGTTCTTGGAGGAAGTCATCCCCGAGTGAGAAGAAGGGTTTCAAGAACATGGTAAGTTCCAAGAGTACGTGGATCTCGCTGATGCATTTTGAGACTTCAAGACCTCTGCTTTTGTTTTTTTTTATTCAGTTCTCCCGTACTTAGTGTAATTTTTGAAATTTCTTAGTAAAACTGTAATAGTATGTACTTTTAAACAATTCAAAACTCCATTATGATGCACTATTTATGATATGTAAATATGAATGACTGGTTAGAATATCCGGGGCATCGTGTGTCAGAGTGCCCACAGCCGAGGCAGTCCCAGGGTTCTTGGAGTCAGTCATAGGGGAGGGAACACATTTGCTATGGATGTGGCCAGCACGGACATATTCGCAGGAACTATCCCCAGAGAGAGAGTGTGCCGAGTACAGTGGGCACACCAGAGGGTTCGTATGTGCGGGACCGATAGCAGCACCCAGCAGTTCAGACTTCCCGAGCGACGACAGGTGGGGGCGCTTCAGTTCAGTCGGTGCGGTAGCCGACAGCGTCGAGTTTTGGCGGACAGGATAGAGTGGGGTTGCCCCGAGTGTATTCTCTTGCAGCTCGCGGTTCTTCGAGGGCATCGGTCATGCCAGAGGATGCTGCTATGCCTTCAGCGAGCAGAGGTATTTTCTAAGTTTACCAGCTTTGGGCCAGTTCATCATTGCATCTATTCGGGGTTGGTTATGGATCCCGTAGATGGTGTGCTGTGGCGAAGCAATGGTTGGTGAGGTTGTGAGGTCTGGAGTGTTGTAGATCCTGAGTTTTTGAGATAGTTGGCCATGGTTTAGGATGCCTGACCTTGTTTGACTATATCCTTGGAATGGTTTGGCTAACCATCTCATGTACCTGTGTTGTATGTGATCACCGGGCTGCTTCTGTTGATCTTGAGTTGAATTTCGGGAGTAAAATTCCTTTAAGGGGGGTAGAGTTGAGAGACCCTGACCCGTTTTCTTTTTTTGGCGTTTTCGAACGCGCGTTACGTGTTTTCGTTCGAGCATGTTTTTACTCCTTTTGATGCATGGTCGGGCTTAGATATGCATGCGGGGTAGGTTCCCGGGGCCGTGGACCGTTGTTGCGCGAATCTAAAATTTTTTTGAAAAAAAGATATTTTGGAGACCTATAAATATCTGGAGTTAAATATTTTAATAAAGATATTTTCTAAAACTTAACTCCCAAGTTTTTCGTTTTTCTCTCTACCTTCTCTCTAAGTTCTTGGGGGCCCGGGGCTCGATTTTCAATGATCAGACAACGGATTCTTAGTATCGGCATCGAGGGCTACGCAACCATCTGGTCAGATTTTAATTTCGATGAAGCTCAATTTTGCACGTGGATCGAGACGTCGAGTTTTCAACTCACCGAGGTAGGATTCTAGACTTGTATGTTTTATAAGGGTGCTATGAGTAATTGGGTGTCTTTTTACCAGTTAGATTTTTGTACAACTAAGTTTGAATCAAGTTAGGTTTTTGGGTTTAAAACCTATTTTTTGTCGGTTTCGTGGATGGAATCGGGTATCGGGAGTTTCTTTGGAGGTCTTAGTGTTAGGCCTAGGCATGTGGATATTCTCGAGTGTTGATTTGGAGTTTGGAGGGTTCGATTCGTGGTTTGGACGGCTGAACCTGTAGCTTAAAATTGGTTTCTAAGGGAGTTCAGTCGACCGAACCTATGGGTTCAGTCGACTAGATCATGGTTTTGGGGTTTGGTCAACCGAACCTATGGGTTCAGTCCACTGAACCGTGTGTGAGGCGTTTTGCCAGTTTCCAGTGTGTTGTTCAGTCGACTGGGGGTTGGGTCTAGTCGACTGAAGTGCTGGGGTGTGTTTTGGTGGTCTTGTGGTTGGGTTTTGATTTTTGATTGGCTTCTTAGGGTATTTAATTGATTGATTCTGTGGAATTAATAGATTCAAATACCTGTGGATTCCTTTTGGGGTTCGGTTGGTTATGTTGTGGTTTCGGGGGTCGTGTGATAGCCTCGTGTGTTTGTGTTGATTCCATCCTCGAGGATGATGAGTTGATGAGATGTGGGTGTTTGTTATGTGTTGAGTGCTTGGGCACGTAGTTTCTTTCGAAAAAAGGGTCTTGGGTTGTGTACCATGAGGCTTTTGGGTTTTTAGTTGACCTTCGGGTTAGGCTTGGTTGTGATACGTGGCTATGTGCTTTTATATCAGGCTTATGCATGTTATAACGGTAGTTTATTCATGCATGGATTATGTAATCTGATTTACATGGCTTTCGAGGGCATTATGTGTAATGTGGTCTATGCTTAAGACCCTGAGTTTTATAGACATGTATGTGGGCTCTATGGAGTGGATACATGTGAGGCAGGTTTATGTGAGTCGCGTGTGTAGCATGTGGTATGGTTTGTGATACATAGTGATAGTACATGATTTTATGCATTTAATTCCTTATTTGGTTATGCATAGGTGTATGGAATGAGATAGATGATTATGTTAGCTCTAGCTAACGATGATTATTTTAGGGTTACGGCCCTTCGGTTAAAGTCCGAGAAGATTACGACAGGGTTACGATCCTTCGGTTAAAGCCCGTAAAGAAGCGTTTGATAGGGCTACGGTCCCTCGGTGCAAGTCTGTAAAGAGGTATTCGTTAGGGCTACAGTCCCTCGGTTAATGTTCGTAAAGATGCATTGACGGGGGCTACGGTCCATCGGTGAAAGTCCGAGAAGATACATGGATTGCATGAGTTGCATTATGGGACGGATAGACCAGTTTTCAAATTGTTTCAAGAGTTGTGTATATCGTGATCTAAAAACTGTTTTCAAACTATTTTTTTCAAGGCTCCTGTGAGTGTGTCAAATGATGGTTTGTATCCTCGCTTTTCCTTGCATGTGAAATCTTTTTTTAAGGCTTGAAAGAGAGTCTAAAACTGCACTTCAATTTCCTAGCATGTTTTATTTATATTGCATGCTTGTTTAGTTTCTGC
The DNA here is from genome assembly GCA_032360265.1 of Heliamphora ciliata. Taxonomy (NCBI): domain Eukaryota; kingdom Viridiplantae; phylum Streptophyta; class Magnoliopsida; order Ericales; family Sarraceniaceae; genus Heliamphora; species Heliamphora ciliata. Next base: position 100,246 of record JAUMHN010000013.1, read on the forward strand.
TGGGCTTTGGCTCACGGTGTGGGATAAAATGTTTTCAGGTACCGATCACGCGTGCCGATTCGGGGTTGCTAGTTGGAAGCAGAAGAGTTATTGTCTTCCTTTTTGTCTTTCTGTTTTACGTATGCTTATAACATGTCCTTCCAGTGTTGGAATCATGTACTGTTAGATTTTGGCATTGGAGCCTTATAATTTGAGCCGTTTGGCGTTTATATACAATGCATGTATTGTATATCTTTGAGAGTGTATTCTCGGGTTGGTTGTTTGTGGGTGTTTCACGTGGTCCGGAGTTTGGGGCGTGACATAGGTAGTTATGTTCGATAAGCAACAAAAAGTTTGATCCCTTAAATTTCTCATCATTCCACTTCTTATCAATTAGATTTATTCATTGAGTGAGATTCATCTTCGGGTGGGAGATGTCTTCTTGCGTACTCTTCTCCTTTATTCTCTCTAAGCTTGTTAAACTTCTGGTGCAATCAATATGTATAGTTACTCGAGTTACGTCCAAAATTTTTGTTGACCACCTTAACCACATCAACCAACTCTCTTTGTATGTCAAATTGATCCTACAAAAGAAAATTAATATCAAATAATCTTCCAAATCATGTAATTTTCTCTATGAAAAAATTTTGAGCTTTACTAGTTTTGAAGGATATTGATCATATTTCTAAAAACAATCGAAGTCTAAAACTGAAAAATTTAGGAAGAGTTTCCTCTGTTTTTTGGACTATCTCAATTTTTTTCCTATAAAACTATTCAATTAAAAAATAGATATACTCAGGCACCACCTGGATTCCAACTCACAATTACAGTTAAATAATACTTAATGACTAACATTCATCATTCATTACAAATGCATTCATATTCCCAAGGAAATCCATAAAACTATGTAAGCGTTCATACATTTGGAAAAAACATAAATTTCATTTACCTTAAGTCGCTGAAGCATTGGCCCTTTAATTTCCTTATCAACCTCTTTCCACTTACGAATGCTCAAATTTGGCAAACGCACTCGAACCTCAACACCTATCTTTGACACTAATTTGGAGGCATGCTTCCCGACTGGTGCACGAAATTGTTAAGGGATCGAAACTAGGAGCTTTCGATCTTTGTCAACCAGTCCTTGAATACCTATGCCACGTGTTGGACCACGCCCGCATTTTTTCAATGTTTCTACATTGTAAACAAATTAACGTGTTAACAAACTAAAGTTAAATTTTTATTATTATAAAAAGCTTTAAATTCTTATTAATGCTACTACAAGCAGTTGTCTCATGCTGCGCCTCCACGTCAACCAGTGCCGAGGGCTGAGTACTCACTACAGGCAATGTCAACAAGGCGGCCCCCATCTGATCGTACACGTTGGACTAGTGGCATATTTGTGACCTAATATAACATAATACAATATATATATGGATGCATAATGACAATAAGAACAAAGATGTATAAATGAAAATCATTTCAATTACATAAATGTCAAACACTTACATGCATACATCTAAATCATAGAAAAGAATACCTCATGCGGCTCTGCATCAAGAGGTGACGAGGGCTGAGTACTCACCATGGGCAATGTCGATAAGGGCCCCCCATCTAATCATACTCGTCGGCCTAGTGGCATCCCTGTGACCTGATATAACATAATATAATATATATGAATGCATAATGACAAGAAGAACAATGATGTATAAATGAAAATCATTTCAAGTACATAGATGAGAAACACTTACATGCATACACCTAAATTATATAAAAGAATTCCTCATGGTTGAAAGAATCAGATGACTCATCATTTCTGCCATCCTCATCATCTGATGGTCTATAATCACTATCATCTACCTCAACCCTAGTTTGCTTTCCCTTCTCATTTACACGAATTGGTGGAACTGAATGCAGAAAGGAACATTTTGCCATCAACCCCAACACATTCATTCTTTCATTATTTTCCTTGATTCTCCTATGTTGACTTTGGAACCAAATTATCTCTGGGTAAAAGTTTTGTTAAAAACCCCAGAATCATGTCAACTGACCTATTACTCTAATGGTTTAATACCTTCATATTAACTATCTCAATTACAAATTTCAAAAGTGTAAAGTTTGTGCAACTTGGGTAGATCTCACTTTTGTCATCATTCAATAGTTTATGGAAATTATGTACTTCCTCCATCTGGGTCGTATCACTTGGTTTCCCCCATATTCGATTCTCCACCAATTCATCAATACCATCAACACCCCTATCCTCGTTATATCCCATTTCATTATGTTGACCCTCGCTTGATACACGTGGTTCCCCATGCTCATACAAGCCAGTGTAAGTTTGCATAATCCCATGTTGGAGCAAATGAATTTGAACATCTTGAAAAATTTTTTGATAATAATTCACACAATTCAGACAAGGGCACAAAATATTGCCTTCCAAATCTACAAGTGCCATTGCAAATCTAAGGAATGACATAACCCCATCACGATAAGATTGACTCATTTTTTTTCTAGGTAAGTGGGGAGGGGAGATCAGGATTTGAACCCTGGTCATGAGTGTGGGTATGAAAGCTCATGCCACTTAAGCCACCTTAACACTCGTCATCCAACTCTTATCCATGCCTGAACACATAAAGAAAACAATACTGATCTGAAGAGTGTCACACGAATGAATAGAATCACTGTTCAACAAAAAAAACCAAAAACCTAATAGATTAACTACACCTCAGTAAGAAAGTCATGGAAGATGATAGCGAAATTTAGGATTTCTCTTCTTTTTCCTATACAATTAGGCTTTTTTGATTCTATGTTTAGACTAAGAAGTAATAACTGAGAAGTGATTACTGATTAGAAGTTTAGCCTTTAGGATTATGTGAGAGTATAGATGTAAGCGGTTCAGATTATGTGAGAGTATAAAATAAGGAATGAATCAAAGCATGCCATATCACATTAGAGAAAAGAAAAAGAATAGTAAAGGAAAAAGGGACACCAATTGAAATAATTAAACCCTGCTCTTCATAATCATAATCATATTGTAAACTTAAGATGCTTTCCTATCAACTCAACATAATTACTCCAAAATGAGTTTTTTGAAATAAGCTTCACATAAAGCACATCAAATTGTCATTGATCAATCTAATTTAAAAAAATAAGACAAATAAATCTAACCAAGGCATAAATTGGCAGTACATCTATTGTTCTTTAACATAACTAATAATTTTCACTTAAAAGAATATTGATCAACTGCTGATAAATGTCAAAATGGATAACATGCGTAAGATTTTTTTTCAACAATCAATTTTGATTTCCAAAATAAGAAATAGAGCATATATATATTTTACTAATGTTTGGGTCAATTTATAATGTTAAATTCTAGAATAGCATTTGTTAAATGTCATCTTTGAGTGGGAACAAAATCAATGTTTTGAAATTTAATGCACTTGGTGTTAAAATAAAACAATTCAAGATTTTTGAGTTGAAACTAAAAAAAGAGTAAAAATTTATCTGAAAAGAAAAAAGTGGCTTAAAGCTCTACCCAAACTAACCTAAATTAATTTGCTTCAGTTGAAGTTCTTAGAAAGCACTTCAATAGAATGTCAAGCACAGGGCCCACAACAAAGCCAGCAACACCCTGACAAACATTACCCAACAACACCCAAACAGCATTACCTTGAAAACAGACCGCTCCCCAAGTTATACCAGTAGCCAAACCAGCAAAGCAAAGCCAGCAACCCACAGCCGCTTGACACACCAACACAAACAAGGCCCATAACCAAAGCCACAGAACTTGCTTTTGGCTTTTACCACTAAAACCCATAGCATGCATGCACTAGAGAGTCAAGCACTTCACAGAAGGCAGAAGAGAACCCACCAAAAACCATAGTTCAATTTCACAATATTAGAGAAATACACAACAAGGGATTTGCAAGGATCAAATCTAGGTGGAACAAACAAATAGGATTCAATATTACAACAACTAAATATATTTTAGTTAACTATGCTTTATTTTTCCCTATGTAAAATTCAATTTGATTGTAGAAAATTTTATAGTTTTAAAATGTTCATGAATCTTTGCCATTGTAGCCATCAAAGTACACGAAAGCTTGAATCTTTAGGGAACAAAGAAAGGCTCGAATGTTCTAGTATTAGGGTTTACGAATTGGGGGAGGGAAAAATAGAAGTGAGGGAGAAGATAAAACTGTTAACAATAATAGTGGCGTGGGCGTGGGCGTGGGCGATGGTGCAGGCAGCGGCATGAGGAGCCGACGCTGGGAACCAGCGTGGGGAGACGATGCTAGGTAGCAGCGTGGGGAGACGGCGCTAGGTAGCAGCGTGGGGAGACAGCGCCGGGTAGCTGTCATGCCCCAAAACCTGGGGTCATGTGAAAATCCACCAAACACCAATTTTAAATAAAGGAATTTTATATTATCAAAACCATCTGTTGAAATCAAGGGAAAACCCAAAAACATACATCTCTCATAAAAAAAAACATGCAGTTCCAGCAAGCATACAGTATATCGCCTTATGGCGTACAACAACTGCCTTCAGGATCAGGCATACCCAAAAGGAAAACTACAAAAGTCTTCAGCCACCGCTGGCATCACCAAAGCTACTCCTCATCCATATCATCAACTAAAAATTGTTTTACAGAAATTCTCACCCATGAGCCGAAGCCCAATAGAAACAGACAATAAACTTGTAAAGCAGGAAATATGCAATCATATAGTGTGGAAGCGAACTCAACTACAAAACCAAAACAGTTTTCCATCCAAAATCGACAAGTTTCCCATCGAACCAACACAAGTCTCCCAAAACAATTTTATTTCATAAAACCCCTGTTTCAATTCTTAAAATCATATGTTGCTGGTAATGCAAATAAACCACCATAGTTAAGGAAAACAGTAATCAAACATTGTTCCCTCACGGAATGTATCATCGTGAAAAAAGAAGAATAATATGATCCTATGTACCGACTCAATCACAAGGGGACAGAGGTAACAACTATATACTCCTGTCCATTACCATAGACCCCAGCCATTCAAGACTCGCTAGGTAATGACAAGTTCTATACGGAGCACCATAACGAACCACTTAATTTATGGGCGACAACTCGAGGGAACTAAGCACCCAACCGTCTCAATTTACGGGGACTAGCCCGAAAGACCTGAGTACCTACGCTGCGTACGTTTTTGGACTTACACCGAGGGCAACTCGTGCAAAATACACGTCAGCCTAGTACATCTAGATAATCTTTTAAAAATAGTGCCGTAGCTCAACTACGAAAACATCATCTCAAAAACAATACATGATACATGTATATAGATCCATCTATCAACATGGAGATCAAACAAAACATTTTTAAAATATTTTTTCTTGTTTTCAACAAAACGTTTAAAAATTGTGTCTCAACCCCGAAGGCGAGCTCCAAACCTCCTAAATATAAAATGTTGAGATTTCAATCAAAACTATCGTTTTTCAACAAAAACCACCGTTTTGGAAACAACCTTTGAAAACCATACGTCCACATGTCATAAGCTGTACTAAACCAAGAAAAGTGAAAAACATGCTTTTTACTCGAAAAATCGAGGTTTAAACATATATATGACATTTCATGTATTTTTTACCCGGTAAAAACACATATAATTACATACAACACCCTTATACCGCAGTAGGGTCTAGAATCCTACCTCGTTTAGTCAAAACTCGACACCTCAAAAATCGAACCTCGTCTGAACGAGAATCTGACCGGATGAGTGCGATGCTATCAGCTTAGATAGCAAGGATCCACAAGCTGATCATCGAAAACTAGGCTCGGGGCACTCACTTATGTAGAGAGAAGGCAGAGAGAATGGAAAAATAAGCTTTTCCAAACATTCTATCCCCTGGAACTACTTATAAGTTCGGCTAAAAAGCAGTTCAGTCGACTAAAGAGGCCACTTCAGTCGATTGAAGCTCTTCGAAAAACGTGAACTGCCACAGTTCAATCGACCGAACCCTTCGGTCCAGTCGACCGAACACAAGAAAAATAGTTCAGTCGACTGAACTCCTTACTATTTTTTGGTCTCGGGTTTTGTGTTCTAAGGACAACCAAACAAGCCTAAATAAGGTCTGAGAAAGCGTAAAACACATCTACATGTTGTTCTACAACTCCAAAATATAAACCATGCATCGATGATATATAACATGAAGGAAAACACGTCATCATTTATATATCAAAATAAAATGGTACAGGATCTCACAGCAACAACGTGGGACGACGGCGCGACTGAACGGATACGTTCGGTAGTGGATGATCGACAGTTGCGGCGATGAGAGGAATTGGAGAGATGGTTTTCACAGAGAGACTAATTTTCAAGAATTAGAGGGGAGGATTTACGAGATAAGGTTTGATTTGGAATGACGAGGTGGCTCGCTGGAGTTTGATTTGGAGTGAGGCAGTGGATTTGCGGGAGATGTTGAGAAAATAGGTTTTGCCTCTTTATGAGCGCGCCAAAAACAATGGCCCTGTTTGGGTAATTTTGCTTATTTGCTTATTGGCTTATAAGCCAAAAAAATAAGCTATGTCGTTTGGTAACCAAATAAGTTAAAAATAAAAAAATAAGTAAATTAGAAAATAAGCTCATTTGGGTAGCCAAATAGGCAAATAAACTGTCTTATAAGCCAAATAAGCTGGTTTATAAGCAAATAAGTAAATAAGCAAATAAGCCACAAGCCACCCAAACGAAGTGGCTTAAATGAGATTTGGCTCATTTGCTAGTAAACAAATAAGCCAATAATCAAATAAGCAAGGTCCCACCCAAACAAGTCCAGTAAATGACGGAAAATGATTCTCAACAATAGTAAGAGCATTGTTTGTGAGGAAAAATAATAATTCTCACAAATGATCAATTTTTTTGTGAGAAATTATTTTTGTAGTAAATAACTAAAAATTATTTAGTGATAAAAATATAAAATTTGTCACAAAAAGAAGATATTGAGATGAAATATATTCATTACCAAAAATTAAAGACCTTTTTGCGAGGAAAACTAAATTTCATTGCCAAAGAAATACATATTGTGACAAAATATTCTTCTCGCTAATAATTAAGAAACATTTTACGAGACGAGAAAAAGAAAAATTTGTCACAAAATGTATATGTATTAGTGACGAAATTGATATTTTCTCGTTAAAATATTATTTTTAGCAAAAAATACAATTCGTCATTAGATTTTGTCACAAAAGACCATTTTTCTTGTAGTGTCTTTTGGGACGTGAATTCCGTCAATAATTAATATTCACCATATAAATAATATCGTTATCCAACTCACTCGGAATATAAAACCATATAAGATCGCATCCTCTAAAAAATCAAAACAACAAATATTAAATACATGCAAATCAATAATTATTTTCAGATTAAGAAGATAAGCACTGTTCATAATAACCTTGAGGTGTGAATTAATTTATATAGTTAGTATAAAATTAATTATCCAAAATGTCCTGTTCAATACACAAAGTGTACTAGCATAGAGAGTCGAAACAATAGGCAACACTATTATCTGTTCCCCGTAACCATGAAAGGCCTACTAAAACTCTGTGCTACAGTCGTACCGATAGTATGTCTATTTTCATCTATACTATGAATATAAAACTTATATTCTGCAAGAACCTAAAATTTGATCTTATGTGTGCAAGCCGTACTCTACACACCATATTAAATATTATACAGAATATCGAACATCTATGCATAATATTAAAAAAATGATACACATGCATTGCTCATATAGATTTTCAAAAAATAAAAAATTAATTTTATTAAAAAATAAAATTAAATACTAAAAACATGATTTTCAGTATTCAAACCTTAATAGGTTAGGCATTTGGATTACATATATGACATCTCATATACGCATGTTTATTGACTTATTTGCTATCCTATTATAAATTTGTCTGTCTCCTTAATTATAAACTGTACTAGGTGTTTTATGGTATGTATTGTGGTGAATATTGTGCCATGAGCTTAGTTAGAAGGTTAGAGTGTTTTGCTTCTAGGCCTTGGCTCATGGCATTCGTGCCATAGGTGAGAAGGAGTTCTTGGAGGAAGTCATTCCTGAGGGAGAAGAAGAGTTTGAAGAACAAGGTGAGTTCCAAGAGCACGTGGATCCTGCTGATGCATTTTGAGGCTTCGAGACCTCTGCTTTTGTTCTTTTATTCAATTCTCCCATGCTTAGTGTAATTTTTAAAATTTCTTGGTGAAACTATAATAGTTATATACTTTTAAATAGTTCAAAACTCCTTTATGATGTACAATTTATGATATATAAAAAATGAATAAATGGCTAGAATATCCCTATATTTATATTTATGTATGTCCCGATGTGCGCAGAGGATGAGGCGTCACAGTTTGGGTGAGTTGAGAGAAAAAAGAAAAAGAAAAAGAAAAAGAAGAAAGGTTCCAAAAAAAAGGTCTTGGGAGACCATAGTTGAAAAAACCAAGTCCTACTAGTCATCCACCATCCTTTAAGCCCTCAAACAAGTAAGTAAAACCTCAAAATCTTATGTTTAATATCACCCAAAATGTCTCTCAACTCATTTCTTTAAACACTTCGAAAATCAAGAACCGAAAATAAATTGAAAATGCGACGTAGTAACAAAATAGGGTTTATATTTTTGAATGATATGAGATGTGGTTGTGTTGTTATTTTTGAGTTTGATGACTTGAAAGTGTTCTGGGATTTTAGTATCCATGTCTAAAACACAAGCATGCAAAGAAATGGGATAAAACCTTGACATATCGTAAGTAGGAGACTTGAGCATATAAGGACCTGATTTTTAAGTACCTTAATGTTTTTGCCCTAATCTTTGGAACTCCATAACTCAACGTAAACAAATTGAGCTAAGCATGTTATTTATGTCCAAATTTATATTTTTGTGTTAGCGTTCATCCAAAGTTTTATTTGAGTGAGTAGAACTTGAGATATTGCAATTCTACAAAAGTGTGTTGTTTTTAAACCAGTCAACAATACAAATCTAAAAGCCCTTATTTGCAATGAGCTCCGAGTTTTGGCCAAACCCTAAAAGTTGTAGATAACATGTATATCTAACTACCTACCAAAAATGAGCACAAACTATTGAGATTTGATAGGTCAAAACCTCGTTGAAACGCTCTATTGTGGTTCAGCCATTAAAGGACACTTTTATCACTTATTCTTGTCTAGGCAAAAATTCCTATTTTTAGTGACCTAATCCAAACATGGTTTACACGAATATTGTAGGTAACATATTGTCCAAAAATTAGACCTAAATGCCTTGAGAAAGTCTCTCAAATCCGTTTCAAACTCTCGGTTAAAATCGGTTCTGGTGTGTGTTTTGGCGGCTGACAGAACCTATTTTACAAAATGGCTTATATCTTCACCTTGTTTCAAACAACTATCCCTAGCATTCTTCATATGACTTGTAGGGGACATATTTAACTAGAACATATCCAAAATTGGAACATTTCGACTTGATTGGATGGCCCAAAACCGAGACCAACAAAGGCTTATTTTTTGTAAAAATTTGAGAAAAGTGCTGAACCGTTTTTTCTTAGAATGTTTTATTCACCCGTTTGTCATAGGTTTTGGCCTTAGTAATAAATATAAGAGTTGTAGGAAATATTTTTATCTAAATGGTGTTTAAAATCATAACTTGATTCCAAGTCTAGATACCCCAGACCCAGCCAACCCTTTAAACTTAATACTCGAATTTGGCCTTAAAGTTGCTAAGTTTGATTTGAGTACCGTTTGTTGTGAGACCCAAGTTTTATATGATGATTGATTTGAATTAGTTGATTAGTATTTTTAAGTGAATGTATGATGATTAGAACTCATTCCATTAAATTTGAATTATATCTTGAGAATTGAACTTGCGCCTCACACAGTTGTACTTATGCTTAGTGAGTTCTATCATGAACCTTGCCAAGCTAGTTAATGCAATGCTATGGGTAGTTGCACTTGAGATCCATATTATACGTCATGGATATTGTCACATACATCCTAGTATATTGGAGTTTTTTTTGTGTAAATCTTTGTTGGGATGGGTTATGCTGAATTGTCCTTCTTGGTTCTAAGTCTAGAGCGTCCCTGGTTGCTATTTTTGAAATATTTTGGAATGTATTCCCCTTGTACACCTTGGGTGAGTCCTAGGTGTTACAAATTTGGTTTACACATCCTGGGTGCATTCTCGGTGTTTGAAATGGTTTATCATAGATATTATTGGGCACCACGGGTGTGACACCGTATCCTCTGGGCACGACGGGACATACGTAACTATAAATAAGGGGGGTATTCTAGCCATGCATTCATAAGTACATACGATAATTACTACATCATTAAAGGTTTAGAATTTGTTCAAAATACGTAACGATTACTGTTATACAAAAAATTTAAGAAAAGTTACATTATGTCCGTGGAAAACTGAACAAAAAGATCAAAAAGAGAATATTATGCGTCTTTAAGCAGTATTGTTGGGGTCGTTTGGCTCCTGCCACTCTTCCCGATCCTTGAAGTCTTCTTCTCCTACGAATGTACCTTCCTCAAATTGTTCATCTCCTTCATATGTGGCACGAATGCAATGAGCTGGCCCAGAATAAAATTTTCTAAACCGTCTAACAAACTCACAACAAGATATCCTATAATACATATCGTATAATACCTAATATAAATTTAAGGGCAAAGAGACAGACAGATTATCATCTTCAATAGGGCAAGCATATATAAGAATAATTGTGCAATGCAATAGCCCAACCTAACGTACTTCCAGAACAATATCATGAATTCCACGCCAAGAATTACAGAGTAGACTTAATGGTATATTGATCACCGAACCCATCCTCGCCTCGTTGCGAAAGGTAAACCCTCGCCATGGCTACATGCCTTAGCCATTTTACGCAATGGCAACGGCGTGGAGACTGGCCTTTATTCAATTTTACCCTTCTTTATTCCAGGCCAACCAATCCCACCTTAAGGACCAGGATATTCGTTAGGTGTCAACCCAATGTCTAATTAAAGCTAGAGACAAACTTACAGTGCCTAATCCCGTTTTTTAAAATAAAAAATCTCCCATTGCATTTTCAAATATGGCATCCAGGGACGCCTTAGATCCAAAGCCACAGAAAGAATGATTTGTAAATGACCCAACGCAAAATGAAAGGTAGGAAAGGGACTCTGATAACCCAAGATGAAATGTAGGACTGCTCATTGTGTGCAATATGCTTCTCGTGTACAATTATAACATGGCATGTAAGTATGGTATGGTACAATCTACTAAAGCATAGAGTACAAGCATGCGAAGCGTAAACCATGACTTATATGACATAGGATCGAACTATTGGTATAGGTATATTTAATCAAAATCATCACTTCCACACACCAATTATTCACCTAGTTCATATAATGTCCATAGATTCAAGTTTCACGAAGTAACACGCCGCTCGTACACTTAGCCAAATTTAGCTAAATGTTTATTTGCTTGTTTGAAAGTTACAACAGTGTTTTGAAGTACCTAGACATGAATTTAACTTCTGAATTTTGAACACCGATTAGATAACAATATTTGCTACAACTTTCATGTTTAATACTAAGGTCAGATCCTAAGAAAAATTGGTCATTTATTTTACTTAAGTGAAAATCATTCAGCATCTTATAGAGAAAAACACATAAATTGAGCCTCTGTTGATCACAGTTTTCGGGCATCCATTCAAGGGCTATAGGTCTGATTTTTTGTGAGATTTTAGTTTAAGGTATTACCTGCAAGTTTCATGTTTTATGATAGGGCAAGTTGTTTGGAAATAGTTTGTGATTTTGGTTAATTTATAAAAAGGGTTCAGTCACCCTAAAAAAGGTCCGCATAGTAGGTTTTTAACAGATAATACTCAAAACCTTTGTGGTACCATCCGAGGGTATTTTTGGCTAATTTATGTTCAGTATTTAGTTTAATAGGTTAGCTACATTTTTAATGTTTACCACTTTTGGGATACTAAAAACTTAGGTTTTTTGTCTCACAAAAAAGTGTGACAGAGAGCTCTGTCAGTCACTGAATCTCAACAGTGACTTTGGGAAGTGTTTTGACCTATCAAAACTTCATATCATTGGCTCATTTTGGGTGGACGGTAAGATAAATGTGTTATCTATAAGTTTTATAATTTTACCTAAGTTCGGGTCTCATTTTAACTTGGGAATTTTAGGTCTGAAACTCATAGTGGTCAAATTCTAACACTCTTTGGAAAAACGGATGTATCTGGACTTCTACCCAACGAAATTACTTCAAACTAATTTTGTATGAAAGGGAACTCAAAAATATAGGTCTGGACACAAAAATCAATTTAAGATCATTTTTCTACAATTAGTTGTAATGTTTTAAAGTTGGTGGGAGATTGTTCGCATGTCCAAAATATCAGGTTATTTAGGGTTTTGATGACTTAGCTCATGTTATGTTAATCTTTGATGTATTCTTTGCATGCATGTCATAAACTCATACAAACTAAGACTCAAAAACATATTCAAGTCATAAAACTCAAAAATATTTGCATACAAGCACATGCAAGACTTGATCATACACAAACAGTCCATAAACAACTCCTACGAAGCCTTTTTTGAGTTATTCCTTATTTCTTATTTTTAGAATTTATTATAGATATGGATTGAGTGCTATCTTATGAGAGAATATCAGAATATTTTAAGGGATTTACTTACCTCTTTTGATGCTAAAAAGGTTGAAGAAGAATGAGACTTAGCTTTAATGCTTTCTCCCAGATACCTCCTAGATCCTTCCTTCCTTCTTCCTTCCTTCTTCTCTCCTTCTTCTCTCCTAGAACACTTAGAAAATTTTGGTCTCTCACTCTCTCGGCCGAAAATGCATGGAGGAGAAGGGTGTTTGGTGTGTTTTTGTAATAAAAATGCATTAGAGATATAATAATTGCTTGTAAGCATTATTTCAAATTTTTTGTAATTCCTATTGATTGCATGAGAGGTGTAACACCCCAGTCCGGACCCTAGAAGTAACCACCAAGATTATAAAAAATCGGCTCAAACCCTAGTATTAGCGGCGGATAGACAATGAGAGCTTAAATCTCTGCTCGAGCGAGAGAAACCCTCGCTCAACTCGAAACTTTAATTTGACCCGGAAACCATAAAAATACTGAATACTCGGAGGCAAAGCCTTAATAGTCAAAAAAGTTTCGGGTCTCATTTTAAATTAAGTAAATAACATAAAATTTAAAATTCAAAATCATAAATTCTCATAATTAGGGTAAAATGACCATTTTGCCCCTAATATAGAAAAAAGTCCTGAAAATTCATAATTTGACACATGGATACCCAAAATTAGATATCTACATACAATTAATTAATAAAAGATAAAATGACAATAAAAATGACCAAATTGCCTATGCATAGCCAGCCACCTAGGGAAATGTGCCCAAAAAGCTACTTTTTGCCTTTTTAAGTTTAAAAATGAGAAAAAAGTGTAAAAATTAAGCATTATTTTGACCTAATACTTTTTATACAAGTAATATACATAATAATATAATGATATAGGTCAACAAAAGCAATCAAATAATTATTTAAAGTCTCTACACAATAAATAAGTCAAAAAGTCAATTCTATTCAAATTAGCATAATTTAACTTAAAAACCTACATTTATTTAATTAATTGCTATCAAAATTATGATAAATCTTGAAAAGACTGAATTAATTATAAATACATTAATATAACAGGATTTAGTAGGTTTGAATACCAAAAAAATATATAAAATTAATATTTTATACATTTTCTTTCACAAAATGGTACCAAAACTCAAATTAAACCCTAATTTAATACAAAAACAATTTTGGTCTGGCCCAAAACCTGCCATGGCAGAACCCCACCTACAAAAATCTGAAATATATCTCTCTTAAATAACTCTCACCTCCCATGCAACCCATGAGAAAATTAAAAAATCAAAAAATGCATTCTCCCCATTCTCCTTCATGCATTCGGCTGAGAGGGTGAGCGAGACAGAGCACCAAAAAATTGTAAGTGTTCTCAAGGAAGAAAGAGAGAAGAAGAGAGAACAAAGAAAGAAGAAGGAGGAAAGGATCAAGGAGAAAGCTACAAGGCTAAGTCCCATTCTTCTTCAACCTTTTAAGCGTCAAAAGAGGTAAGTAAATCACATAAAACCTTGTGATGTACTCTCATGAAATAGCTCTCAATCCATCTCTATAATCAACCCTAAGAAAAAAAACAAAGAATAACCCAAAAAGGCGTCGTAGGCATGAATAGTGAACTGCTTATCCATGATCAAGCTTTGCATGAGCTTGCATCTGTATATTTTTGACTTTTAAGGCTTGAATATGTTCTGGAGTTTTGGTTTATATGATTACATGACACGCATGCAAAGAACTTACATAAAAAATACACACAGCATGAGCTAAGAATCCAAAACCGTAGGTAACCTAATTTTCTAGGCTTACCAACATTCTACCTCAAACTTTAAAGCAACATAACTAATTGTAGAAAAATGATCTTAAATTCATTTTTATGTCCAAACGTAACGTTTTGAGTTTTCTTTTATAAAACTCCAGATATGTCATTTTTGCCAAAGAGTGTCAGATCTTGACCACTCTGAGTTGCAGACCTAAAAACTCAAAGTTAGAGTGAGAATCGAGCTTGGGTCAAAACATAAAACTTGTAGAGAACATATTTATCTTACTGTTCACCGAAAAGGAGCCAAGCATATGAAGTCTAGATAGTTTAAAACACTTCCTAAAGTCACTATTGTGTTTTAGTGATAGACAGAGCCCACTGTCACACATTTTTGTGAGATCAAAAGCCTAGCTTTTTAGAAGCCAGATTCAATAGTGGTAAACATGAAAAATGTAGCAAACATATTAAAATAAATATTGAGAAAAAATCAACCTAAACTACTCTCGGATGATACCCCAAAGGTTTTGAGCATTCTCTATTGAAAACATATCCTTCATACCCTTTTTAGACTGACAGAACCCTTTTTATAAACTATCCAAAATCTCAAACTTCTTCCAAACAACTTGCCTTAGCATAAAACATGAAACGTGTAGGGGACACGTTGAACTCAAATCTCACCAACCATCAAGCCTATAACCCTTGAATTGATTCCCTAAAACCGTGGCCAACAGAGGCCCGAATTCTATGTTTTTCTTCGTAAAATTCTGAACTGTTTTTACTTAAGTAAAATAAATGACCCCTTTTTCTTAGGATTTGACCTTAGTGTTAAACATGAAAGTTGTAGAAAGTATTTTTATCTAATTGGTGTTCAAATTTTAGAAATTAAATCAATATCTAAGTATTTCAAAACACTATCGTAACTTAAAAACTAGCAATTGAACATTTACATAAAATCTGCTAAGTGTACGAATGTCTTGTTATTTTGTGAAACTTGAGTATATAGAGTTTATATGAACTTGTGAGTAATTAGTGTGTGAAAATAATAATTTTGGTGAAGTGAACTCGTGTCGATAGTTCGATTCTATGTCGCTTAAATTATGGTTGTGCTTCGCATGCTTGTATTTGATGCTTTAGTAAATTGGGCCTAGTGCAACACCATGTTTATATGCCATGCTATAATCAATTATACACGAGGAGCATATTGCACATCATCAGTATTCTTACATGGCATCTTGAGTTATTGCAGTCCCTTCCGTGTCTTTCATTGGGAGTTGGGTTATATGAAAATCAATCTTTTTTTTTGTTGTGGATCTAGGGCGTCCTTAGTTGCCATATTTGAAATTGAATTAAGAGATTGTTTATTTTAAAAAGGGGGATTAGGCACCATGGGTTCATCACTAGCTTTAATTAGACTTTAGGTTGACACCTAATGAGTATCTTGGTCCTTAAGGTGGGATTGGTTGGCCTGGAATAAGGATGGGTAAAATTGGATAAAGGCTAGTCCCCACGCTATTGCCATTACATAAAATGGCCAAGGGATGTAGCCATGATGAGGGTTTATCTTTCGCAACGAGGCGAGAATAGGTTCGGTGATCAGGTCCCATCAAGTCTATTCTGTAATTCCCGGCGTGAAATTCATGATATTATTCTGAAAGTACGTTGGGATGGGCAATTGCATTGCATTCATCTACATCATGCACTAGCACAATTGTTCTTATAAATGCTTGCCTTGTTGGAAATAATAAAATTGTCTATCTCTTTACCCTTAAAAATTGTATTGGGTGTTATACGATATGTATTGAAGGATCTTTTGTTGTGAGTTTGTTAGACGGTTTAGGAAATTTGCTTCTAAGTTCCAGCTTATGGCATTTGTGCCACAGGTGAAGAAGAAGAACCATTTGAGGAAGCTGGGTTTGCTGAAGAAAAAGATTTTGTGGAAGAGGGAGAGTGGCAGGAGCCAGGAGATCCCAACAGCGCCGTTTGAAGACGTAGGATATTCGGTTTTTGATCTTTTGTTCAGTTTTCCACAGACATATTGTAACTCTTGTTAAATTTTTTGGATGTCTATAATCGTTAAGTATTTTAAATGAATTCTGAACGTTTAATGATGTAATAATTATCATATGTAATTATGAATGCATGGCTAGAATATCTCCCTTATTTATAGTTACGTATGTCCCGACGTGCCCGGAGGACAGGAGTCACAGTTGGTATCAGAAACTTGGTTTAGTGAACCTTCAGGCCTTGGGAAATGGGAAATTGCGAGTTCTATAGCGTAGAAACCCTATAGAATGTCTATACTAATAATTTATCACATATAATTTTAACAACTTAAAATCTTTACCTTAGGGTTTTCTCTATTTTTATTTCTTTAAGATGCCGTCCGATGTAGAACCGGCCTGGGAACTATAGGCAGCACCGGAGCCAGAGGACTCAGACCCTGAGGAAGTAGGAGAAAACGAAGGCCCTGATGTAATAGAGCACGAGGTGGACTTCGGGGCAGATGATGAGAATGGACTTGAGGATGATGAAGACGAGAATAAGGAATGAGCCATTGCTTTCTTTTATGATCCACTAGAGGCGCCGCCACTAGACGCAGATGATGATGAAGTTACGAACACAATAATCTACGAGAGTCGCCAGGACTACCGTGAAGACTATAGTGTTGGGGAATGAGTGTATGTGAGAGTATTTCCTGAAAGAACGTGGAAGTGGACAAAGCCCGAGTCTTTTTCGAGGTATATGGGTCCACTAAGAGTATTGGAGAGGTGCGATGAAATCACCTACCGTCTGAAGGTACCGTCGGGATTCAAAAAGCTGTTAGGGGATAGAATGGATGCATAGTGGATGCAGACACAGAAATCAAGGGATAGGAGAGGGATCATCTACCCGCGCAACCCGATAATCGACTTCAACAATCCAGAAACGTACCTGGAGATACCAGTTGCCATAATCAACAAGACTCGCATGGGGCCGGAGGACTTTTGGCACGTGAAAGTGCAGTGGCATTATCACAACATTTACGAAGTGACTTAGGAACGTGAGGTAGCTGTCCGTCACTTCTATCCGCATTTGTTTATTTAGGCTTCAATACGCTAGGCGTTGTGCGTTTCTTTTTGTTTGAAGGTTATGTATATGCTATGTGAACTTTTTGAGAACCTTGTACTAATTACATGTTTGAACAAAAGGCAGATATTTATTGCCAAATTCTTCATAAACAATCTCATAATCTCAAACTAAATTCTGCATTATCCCAAAAACCAACAATGGAAATAATCCCCGAATCTCGACACTCTCTTAGGATAGCCGATAGACGATCAAACCACCGATAAGTTAACTAACCCGTAGATAATAAAGCACTAGGAGAAGCCTAAGTTGAGGAAACACCGTTAAAACCCCGCAACTTCACCCTTATTAATTTCTTTTCCTAAATCCTGGTATCAACTTTTATACCTGGTAAAAAAAAAATTTCCTTGCTTCTAATAACGCCAGTCCTCAACAATGCTACCCAGTACCATTCGTAGGTAATCTTTCTCCACCCGATGTCTTATTAGTAACCCTACCGAGAATTTCGTCCTAGAAAATACCCTTATCCTTAAAATATTTGTTGTTGAACCATGTCTAGATGACGGCTAGTATTCACATTGGACTGTCCTTCAATGCAAGTGACTATCCTTGAACTAGCTCTCTATTCGTAGTACTCAACATCATTCCATATTGCCAAGATCCTTCACCATCATTCATTTTTCCCTAACTTCGATACTATATCCGACTGAAGAAATTTTGTGAACTCTTAAAATCCTAACCTAAGGAGTCGACTCAGATGCTTGAATTGAAGTACGTTAGGCTGATATAACTTCAGGGAAAATATCTAGTCTTGCCACCCATTGCTTAAACATATCTTTGGTCAAGATCAGATGTTGCACATATTGATCCCGATAACCTCCTCTCTGTAATATTCTTTAATTGCTAACCTCTTGACCTTTGAACCTGAGTCAACAGTGATTGCTTTAACTATGACCCCGTGCCTTTGAACCATCTGGGAGTCCACCCTAAGATATTCTAACCCCAGCGGCATCTCATGCTTATACCATTTGAAATCCTCAGCTAAAACACTTAACTATTCACTATCTTATGACCACCTTCTCTAAGAACAGTATGACTTAGCTAACCATCCTTATCAAACTCCACGTATGTTTTACCCGTCAACCCTCAAAGCCTTGCCTTGTAGGTCTACGAGTAACAATGATCGTCTAGATATCAGGTTATTAGTCTTTGACATTTTCACGAAAGACTAGGACAATGCACGGAAAACCTCTTAATACCTCTTCGAATCATAGGGCAATCTTTCCTCAACATTATGACTTAAAGTACCATCAACGTTCGCATTTACCAAAGTTTTAAAAGCCGAGACCCCAACTGTAGAAATGGTTAAGTAATTGTTTACTCAGCTGACTACACCTTTTCAAAGGACTCGATAAGTAGAACTAAGCCATCAGTCACTTACAGTTAGGAACAACAGCTTCACATCAAGGGAATCATGACATCACCATGTGGCAGAATTTAGGCTTTCCCCAAACTAGTTCACAATGGACCCACAAATCCAACAACCCGTGAAGCAAAAGGATTTGTACCAACAGTAGAGAAGTGAAAAACAAGAGATAACTAGGAGCATCTGGAGCCCAATGGGGAATTAACCCTCAAACCATAATGGATCACATGACTCGATATTTGCCTCAGACATATCTTTTATCCCATTCAATTGCCTTAAAGTGACCAACCACCGGAAAGAATTGTTCTAGTCAATAGAAGAGACAATCAAACCCTACGTACCAATACGTGAAGGAACAACGGTAGGAACTAAGAGAATTAATACAACGCTTTAAAAGACCTAAATAAGGAAGAAGGTATATGATTATGGTCTTCGTCACTAGGATCGCCAAGGTCACCTCAAGAGTACGATAACATTCGAGTTACAATGAAGTGCCTTGCTAAGGCCGCACGCTCTCTATCCACAGATTCTAGGACACATTGGTAGCTACAAGAAAAAAGTATATTCGAGAGATTTTATACCAACATAAGTTCTCTACCATACCTAACCAAAACATGAATCTCGCCTAGGTTTTCTAAACACCCGATTTTAAACCATAAAAAATATGTTAAGAGTAGGCATAAGGGAAATTAAAGGAAACTCTTATCTTCGGTCCAAACCTGCTTACAACCATAACCCCCGAACCAGCTTTGGCAACCATATGAGGTTTTGTGTTCAAAAAATACTGCGAGATTATCAATATACGAAATAGAAATAGAAGGGAACTGATTGGTTGGAATAAATCTCTAGAAGTCAACAAAGTGAGACCCGAAATGCAATAACAGAAATTCATATAGAACCCAGAATAGTAGCCCTGCGTTGACAGTCTACGGTAAAAAATGGTAGAATCTCATTGAATAATACTTTTTATATTAATGAACAGATTGAGTGCCATATAAGTAGAATCGACTTTAGGGAACAGTTCAGTGACCCATTTTCCTTTTCCCTTTCTTAGAAATGGCAGGACAAAGACAAAACCATGGACGTACAGTAAAAGTAGGTGAAACAGAGGAGAAAGTGGAAGTCCAGAGCTTGGCACGAATTTTGCAAGGTCTAGTAGCCAATTTGGACCGATTGCGAGGAAAGGCACCCCAAGAAGGATCATTGTACTTGTCGGACCTAAGGGTACAGAATATCCCAGCACCTGAGAAGAAGAATTTTTCCCGAACAACTAAGGTTTGGATTAAGGCCACAATGCAAAACAACCCACAGTAAGAGCTTGTTACAGGTGCAACCAGCCAGGACATAAGATGATGCGTTGCCCAACAAGAATTGAAGAAGACAATCAAGGAGGACCACTACAGAATAACAAGAAGATCACACGCTCAGAACATGACTCTCAAGGTGACCAACGGGAACAACTATGAAAAAGGGCACCAAAATTAAAAATCTATTATCAATGCCTTAGGCTCGGACATAAAAGATCTGAGTGCCCACTATGAAGAGAATTAAACTACAACCACCATCAACCAGACCAGAGCTACAAGGATCAAACAAATTTGTTGCAGCAAGGAACAAGTGGTTTGAAAAAGGTGGTGCAACCTGACTAACCGGAGAGCAAAGAGTGGAGCGTTCGACCTCCACAAGAGACAGACTCAACGATCTACTTTAATTGTAATAAGTTCGGAC
Source organism: Heliamphora ciliata (assembly GCA_032360265.1). Lineage (NCBI taxonomy): Eukaryota > Viridiplantae > Streptophyta > Magnoliopsida > Ericales > Sarraceniaceae > Heliamphora > Heliamphora ciliata. Next base: position 120,864 of record JAUMHN010000013.1, read on the forward strand.
ATAAAAAGTTCGAATACCCGCTACCAAGGGGAAGAAACTACAGTATTCAGAAAAAGAGAACGTGCAGTTTGGGAAGGATGTTACAGCTTGATCAACAAGAGAATTAATGGACAAAAGGTTCGTCTTCCTAAGAGAAAAGGAGTATTGGTTGATGATCGGAGGTACACCCGAATTCGCAAACCCTAAGTTATACGTTAGTTAGACTTGTTGCATTATCTCGGAAAAAGATATGCTTGAAGGACGAAGGCTTTTAGGTTAATACTAGTCAAACAATTCTCGCGCCACAAGTATGCGACGTGATCATTAAAAATTTTGTAGTGATCGGTTTAATAAATTAGTTAGATTAAGCAACCATTTTTCCCAAAATGTTGAATGTATAAACCGACGTTGTCCACACCCTCAATAACGAAAAACTCAAGCACACAACTTCGAAGGAAAGAGATGTAAGTAATTATCTACAACCTTTCGCGTGAAATTTCGAGGATAAAATTTATTTAAGGAGGGTAGATTGTAACACCCCGGTCTGGATCCTAGTAGTAACCACAAAGATTATGAAAAATCGGCTCAAACCCTAGTATTAGCGACGGATGCACAATGAGAGCCTAGGTCGCTACAAGAACGAGAGAAACCTTAGCTCAACTCGACACCTTAATTTGACCCGAAAACCCTAAAAAGACCGAATACTCATAGGCAAAACCTTAATAGTCAAAAAAGTTTCGGCACAACTTAAATTAAGTAAATAATATAAAATAAAAATTTAAAAATCAAGAATTCTCATAATTTGGGTAAAATAACCATTTTGCCCCTACTATAGTAAAAAGTACTGAAAATTTAAAATTTGACACATAGATATTCAAAATCAAATATTTACATACAATTAATTAATAAAAGACAAAATGACAACAAAAATGACCCAATTGCCCTTGCATGGGCAGCCACCTAGGAAAATGTGCCCAAAAGTTACTTTTTGCCTTTTTAAGCTTAAAAATGAGAAAAAAAAGTGTATAAATTAAGCATTATTTTGATCTAATTCTTTTTATACAAATAATATACATAATAATATAATGATATAAGTCAACAAAAGAAAATAAATAATTATTTAAAGTCTACATAATAAATAAGTCAAAAAGTCAATTATAGTCAAATTAGCTTAATTTAGCTTAAAAGCCTACATTTATTTAATTAATTGCTATTAAAATTATGATAAATGATAAAAATATTAAATTAATTATAAATACATTAATATAACAAATTTTAGTAGGTTTAAATACCAAAAAATATATAAAATTAATATTTTATGCATTTTCTTTCACAAAATGGTACCACAACTCAAATTAAACCCTAATTTAATACAAAAACAATTTTGGTCTACCCCAAAACCTACCATGGTCGAACCCCACCTACAAAAATCTGAAATATATCTCTCTCAAATAACTCTCACCTCCCATGCAACCAATGAGAAAATTTAAAAATCTAAAAATTGCATAAAATGTTATAATTATTTTTAGGGATAATTACACTTACCTCCCATGAAGTTTAAGCTTATTATAGGGACCTCTTATGTGGTCTCTGAAATTACACTAACCTCCACTGAGGTTTAATTTAAACATCAATTGCATCTCAATTGTTAAAATTTTCGTTGAAATTTAACAGAAACAACCCCTCCCACCCCAAAATCACCTTTCCCACCCCAAAATCACCCTTTAAACCACATTTTTCCCTCAAAATCACCATTCCCACGCCAAATTTACCCTTCCCAAAACCACCATTCCGTTGAAATTTGGGGTGAGAAGGATGGTTTTGGAGGGAAAAGGTAGTTTGAAGGGTGATTTTGGGGTGGAAAGGGCAGTTTTGGTTAAATTTCAATAAAAATTTTAACAATTGGGGTGCTATTGATGTTAAAATTAAACCTCATGGGAGGTTAGTGTAATTTCAGAGACCACATGGGAGGTTCCTGTAATAAGCTTAAACCTCACAGGAGTTAAGTGTAATTATCCCTTATTTTTATTAATCTTTTTCCCTATAAAGTAAGACATAAACCCTCCCCATTCTCCTTCATGCATTCGGCTGAGAGAGTGAGAGAGAGAGACCACCAAAAATTTCTAAGTGTTCTCAAGGAAGGAGAGAAGAAAAGAGAAGGAAGAAAGAAGAAAGAGGAAAGGATCAAGGAGCAAGCTACAAGGCTAAGTCCCATTCTTCCTCAACCTTTTATGCATCAAAAGAGGTAAGTAAATCTCTTAAAATCTTGTGATATACTCTCATGAAATAGCCCTCAATTCATCTCTATAATCAACCCTAAGAAAAAGAAACAAAGAATAACCTAAAACGGCGTCGTAGGCATGAATAGTGGACTGTTTATGCTCGATCAAGCTTTGCATGTGTATATTTTTGTGTTTCATGACTTGAATATGTTCTGGAGTTTTAGTTTATATGAGTATATGACATGCATGCAATGAAATTACATCAAAAATACACACAACATGAGCTAAGCAACCAAAACCTTAGGTAACCTAATTTTTTGGGTTTACCAACATTCTACCTCGAACTTTAAAGCATCATAACTAATTGAAGAAAAATGATCTTAAAGTGATTTTTATGTTTGAACCTATATTTTTCAGATCTCTTTCATACAAAATTGGTTTGAAGTAATTTTATTGGATAGAACTCCAGATGTCTTTGTTTCCAAAGAGTGTCAGATCTTGACCATTTTGCGTTCTAGACCTGAAAACCCTAAATTAGAGTGAGAACCGACCTTGGGTTAAAATATAAAACTTATAGAGGACATATTTATCCTATTGTACACCACAAATGTGCCAAAACAATGAAGTCTTGATAGGTCAAAGCACTTGCCAAAATCACTGTTGTGTTTTAGTGACTGATAAAGCCCTCTGTTACACATTTTTGTGAGACAAAAGCATACGTTTTTAGAAGCCAAATCCAAAGTGGTAAACATGAAAAATGTAGCTAACATATTAAACTAATTACTGGATTAAAATCAGCCCAAAATACCCTCAAATGATACCCCAAAATTTTTGAGCATTCTCTGTTGAAAATCTATTCTACAAACCCTTTTTAGACTGATTGAACCCTTTTTTATAAACTTGCCAAAATATCAAATTTCTTCCAAACAACATACCTTAGCACAAAACATGAAACTTGTAGGGGCCAGCTTGATATAAAACCTCACCAAATATCAGATCTATAACCCTTTAATTGATGCCCAAAAATCGTGGCCAACAGAGGCCCAAATTCTGTGTTTTTTCTCTGTAAATGGCAAAATGATTTTCACTTATGTAATAAATGACCCATTTTTCCTAGGATTTGACCTTAGTGTTAAACATGAAAGTTGTAGAAAATATTTTTATCTAATTGGTGTTAAAATTTAAAAAATTAAATTAATATCTAAGTATTTCAAAATATTATCGTAACTTAAAAACTAGTAATTTAACATTTACATAAAATTTGCCAAGTGTACGAATGGCATATTATTTTGTGAAACTTGAGAATATAGACTTTATATGAACTTATGAGTAATTACTGTGTGAAAATGATAATTTTGATGAAGTGAACTCATGCTGATAGTTCGACTCTATGTTGCATAAATTATAGTTGTGCTTCGCATTCTTGTACTTGATGCTTTAGCAAGTTGTGCCTCGTGCCATACCGCGTTTATATGCCATGCTATAATCAATTGTACACGAGGAGCATATTACACATTATGAGTATTCCTACAATGCATCTTGAGTTATCGAAGTCCCTTCCCTGTCTTTCATTTGAGTTGGGTTATATGAAAATCATTCTTTTTTGTGGTCGTGGATCTAGAGCGTCCCTGATTGCCATAATTGAAATTGAATTGAGAGATTGCTTATTTTAAAAAGGGGATTAGGCACCATAGGTTCACCACTAGCTTTAATTCGACTTTGGGTTTCCACCTAATGAGTATCCTGGTCCTTAAGGTGGGATAATTGGTTGGCCTGGAATAAGGATAGGTAAACTTGGATAAAGGCCAGTCCCCACGCCGTTGCCATTGCGTAAAATGGCCAAGGCATGTAGCCATGACGAGGGTTTACCTTTCGCAACGAGGCAAGAATAGGTTCGGTGATCAGGTCCCATCAAGTCTATTCTATAATTCCCGGCGTGGAATTCATGATATTGTTTTGGAAGTAAGTTGGGATGGGCAAGTACATTGCATTCATCTGTATCACGCACTGCAACAATTGTTCTTATAAATGCTTGCTTTGTTGAAAATATTAAAATTATCTATCTCTTTGCCCTTAAAAATTGTATTAGGTGTTATACGATATGTATTGTAGGATATTTTGTTATGAATTTATTAGATGGTTTAGAGAATTTGCTTCGAGGCTCCGGCTCATGGCATTCGTGCCACAGGTAAAGAAGAAGAACCATTTGAGGAAGGCGGGTTCACTGAAGAAGAAGATTTTGTGGAAGAGGGAGAGTGGCAGGAGCCAGCAGATCCCAATAGTGCCGTTTGAAGACGTATGATATTCGCTTTTTGATCTTTTGTTCAGTTTTTCACGGACATATTGTAACTTTTGTTGAATTTTTTGGATGACTGTAATCGTTAAGTATTTTAAACGAATTCTGAACCTTTAATGATGTAGTAATTATCATATGTAATTATAAATGCATGGCTAAAATATCTCTCGCATTTATAGTTACGTATGTCCTGTCGTGCCCGGAGGATGGGGCGTCACAAGAGGTGGGTGCTATTTGAGAGATATATATTCAGATTTTGTAGGTGGGAAGTTTTCTAGGGCAGGTTTGGGTGGCTCTAAATCTGATTTTGCATTTAATTAGAGTTTAAATTGAGTTTTGGTACCATTTTGTGAAAGAAAATACATAAAATATTACTTTTATGTATCTTTTTGGTATCTAAGCCTACTAAAACCTATTATAATAATGTGTATATAGTTAATCTAGTCTTCCCATGATTTATCATAAATTTGATTGCAATTAATTAAATAGCTGTAGCCTTTTAAGTTAAATTAAGTTAGTTTGTTAAGCATTGACTTTTTGGCTTATTTATTGTGTAGAGATTTTAAATAATTATTTTTCTACTTTTCCTAACCTATATTGTTATATTATTATGTAAATTACTTGTATAAAAAGTATTAGGTTAAAATAATACTTAATTTATATATCTTTTTCTTATTTTTAAGCTTAAAAAAGGCAAAAAATAGTTTTTTGGGCACACTTCCATAGGTGACCGGCCTTGCAAGGGTAATTTGGTTATTTTTGTTGTTATTTTGTCTTTTATTAAGTAATTTTGTACAAATATCTAATTTTGGTGTCTATGTGTTATATTTTAGATTTTTATGACTTTTGCTGTAATAGGGAAAAAATGGTCATTTTATCCTAATTATGAGAATTTTTTATTTTTAATTTTATATTTTGTGTTATTTACTTAATTTAAGCTATCCCAAGACTTTTCTGAGTATTAGGGTTTTGCCTCTAAGTATTTGATCTTTTTAGGGTTTTCAGGTCAAATTAGGGTTTCGGGTTGAATTAGGGTTTCCATCCTTTTAGCGACCTAAGATCTTGTTAACTAACTATCACTAATACTAGGGTTTAGGCAAGATTTCTCTATGCGTAGTTACTATTCGGGTTATTACAACTAGGGTCCGGACCGAGGTGCTACAATGGGTTTGTCGCTAGCATTTTTGTTTTCATGGCTTAGTCTTTGGGTTTACATTGGCGGAGACATTACGAATCTTAAGGTGGGATAAATTGCTTATTATATGACTGATTGATTGATTATTGAATTTTGTTGGCCTGTAGGATGGCGTGAACCCCACGCCGTTTCCATTAAGTAAAATAGTTGTGGCATGAAGCTCGGCGATGCATTTACTATTCGCAACGAGATGCGATGATGGCTTTCGTGATCAATGACCCATTAAAGTCTACTCTAGAAATTCCCAGTGTGGAATTCCTGTTATGATCTGGGTGTATGTCGTGTTAGGCATTTGCATTACATACACGGCATCTCATACTCGCATGTTTATTAACTTATCTACAACCCTACTATAAGTTCGTCTATCTCCTTGACTTTAAAGTGTGCTTAAGTGTTACTTTGCATGCATTGGGGTAAATTTTGTGCCGTGAGATTGGTTAGAATGTTTAGAGTGTTTTGTTTACTAGGCTTTGGGTCATAGCATTCGTGCCACATATGAGGAGGAGTACTTTGAGGAAGTCGTCCCAGATGGAAAAGAAGAACTGGGTGAGTTCCAGGAACATGTGGATCCCACTAATGCATTCTAAGTATTTCAGACCTCTATTTTGTTTTTTTGTTTAGTTTCCCTACAACCCTTGTAATATTTGAATACCTTTGGTGAAACTGTAATCGTTATGTACTTTTGAATAGTTTAAATTTCTTTATGATGTAATAACTAAGGTATGTAAATATGAATAAATGGTTAGAATATTTTTTTGTTTATATTTATGTATGTCCAGACTGTAATGGTTGTATACTCAAAACTATTGATTTATTTAATTTTAGTATTTAATTTTATTTTAATGTAATTAATTTTTTATTTTATGAAAATCTTAATGAGTAATGTATGCAATATTATTTGTTTAATGTTATACATGGATGTTTTTTATTCGATACAGTATTTAATCAAATGTGTAGAGTACAGCTTGTACACAGAAGACTAGATTATAGGTTTTTGCAGAATATAAGTATTTGTTCACAGTTTAGATGGAATTAGACAAACCATAGGTACAACTATAGCATAGAGTTTTTAGTAGGTCTGTCTTGATTATGGGGAACAAATAATAGTATCGTTTATTGTTCCGACTTGCAGTGCAAGTACACTTTATAATTATTGAATAAGATCACATTGGGGTAATTAATTTTATAGTAACTATATAAATGAATTTACACTCCAAGATTATTATGAGAGCGCTTATACTCTTAATCCTAAAATAATTATTATTTGCGTATATTTAATACTTATTGTTTTGATTTATTAGAGGGTGCGATCTTATATAGGCCTATATTCTTAGTGAGTTGGATAGCGGTATTAATTAGAGGGTAAATATTAATTATTGGTGGAATCCACATCTTGATAGTTCAGGATTGATGATACCCCCTTAAGAAAGTATATAAGTTTTTACCGGGTCAAACCCTACAGGTGAATTTGATTATCTGGCGGTGAATTATGTTAAGCGAAAGAGCTTAAAATTTTTTTAAGATGTCGATTAAATTAAATTATTAGTAATTAAATTTAATTGGCGGATATCGGGAATCATAACGTGGACAGATGAGTTAAGTATTTAATAGCAGGAGCTCAATGCAAATTGGTCTTGAGATTATGGTTAAGAGTGCAGTTATAGTTCTTTAATGGTGTGAACTGTAATTTAGTATTTTTATAAAAATTACAGAAATCGCTGCAATGTTTTCGTAATTACAGTAGCCACTGAGAGGTTTACATAATTGCAAAAATTACTAGATAGGTATCTGGGTTACACTAGAAGTTTATGTCATAATTACTCCACAGATCTCTACTATAGCCCTATAAATATACGGGTAGACTGAACCATATTCATATGTTGTCTTTCAAGACTAAGGTTGACCAGGTTCTGCCGGTACAAGTTCTCGAAGGATCGTAGCCCACACTACATTCGAGAATTGCATTGGCAATATAGTAAAAGGTCAGACCGAAGATTCAACATGGGAAATCAAAGTTTGAAGTTGGAGAATTGACCAAAATGTATTCATCTGAATTAACTGTGGTGGCACGTGTTTTATTTTTGATCGTTTGACATCAAAAAAATTTTATGTGGAGTCTATTTCAACAATTACCGGTCCAATTTTTATTTTTTGAAAAATCGTTTACAAATCAACGACCTTCGCAGTTTGCCTCCATTACTAACGTGCCCAGAGGACAGAGCGTCATAGTTGGTATTAGAGCCTAGGTTTAGTGAACCTTCAGGCCTTGGGATATGGGAGACTACGAGTTCTATAGCGTAAAATCTCTATAGAGTGTCTATATTATTAACTTGTCCCTTATATTTTTAACAACTTAAAATCCTTATCTAAGTTTCCTTTCCTATTAGGATAGCATCCAACGCCAAGCCGGCAGGAGAACCATGGTAGGCATATGACCCAAAGGTTTTTAATCCAGAGGAAGACCTAGAAGAAGTACCCATGGGGGAACCAAAACCAATTGATGTTGTCCCCTTAGCATGGGTTTCTCCAGAAGAGTGGCAGGATAACAAAGAAGGAGAGGCCGAGGAAGCCGGTGAAGGCAAGGATGAGGCCAATTATGATGCAGACAACGAGGACGAGCACGAGGATGAGAACGAAGAAGAAGAAGAAGGGGCAATTGCTTTCTAATATGACTAGCTTGAATCACCTACACTTTAGTCTAATGAGGATGAGGCTGTTGATGCTGCTATATATTTTGGTTGCTAGGACAATCGGGCGTACCGCGTTAGAGAAAAGGTATATGCCAAAATTTTCCCGAATAAGATGTGCATGTGGAGGAAATCGGAGACTTTTCCTCATTCCATAGGACCTATATGAGTACTTGAGAAGTATAGCAGGACACTCTATTGTTTAGATTTTCCCCTGGGATTTTGGCTCGACTTGGGGACATGCTGATTGCAAAGTGGATGCAGTGCTCGAGACCAAAGGACGAGAGGGGAATCATCGATTCACTCGACTCGGCCATCGATTATGACAACTCAGAGATATACTAGGAGATTCCAACAGCAATAACCAATAAGATGCGGATGGGACCAACTAACGCTTGGCATGTCGAGGTGCTGTGGCGTAGCTATAACATATATGAAGTAACGTGGGAGTGCGAGGCGATTGTCTGACACTTTTCCCTGCATCTATTTGCTTAGGCCTTAGTGTGTAGGCGCTGTATTTCTATTTTTTGTTTAAGTGTTGTATGCATATTCTGTGAACTTCTTAAAAATCTTGTTCCAGTTATAAGTTGAAATGAAATGAAAATGTTGCAGTTAAAATCTCTATAAGAAATTTTGCAACCTCGAATTAACTCCACAAGAACCCAAAACACAAGAAATAGTCAAGAACTGAAATAATCCTCAAAATCATAACACTCTTTTATTTTTAGGATGGCTAGTAGATGACTGAGCCACCGACAAGCTAACGTACCCGTAGATAATGAAGTACCAAGACTAGCCCAAGTTTTACGAGAACGAGTCGCTAGCATCAACCGTCCCCTCATACGTAATCCAGCGTGGTTCTTATCTAAGATGGGCATACAGCGAGCCCCAACGTTCAGAGGAGGAGCAGAACCAGGGAAAGTAGAAGAATGATTGAGGGCAGTTGAGAAGTTATTTAACTCTATGGGAGTCTAAGATGAAGTAGATCGAGTAGCCTTAGCGGCACACCTATTGGAAGGGGAAGTAGAATATTGGTGGTCCTTGATCAACAACACAAAGAACGTAGGAACTCTAGCTTGGGACCAATTCGAGGGCTTATTTTTAGAAAAGTATTTCTCAGTCCCCTTTCGTTAAGGACAAGTTCACGAGTTCCTAGATCTTAAATAAGGCTCAATGATAGTAACTCACTACGTGAATCACTTTGAGGAATTAAGTTGTTTCACTGCAACCATTATACTGGATGAGGAGTTTAAGGCATTGAAGGTTGAATGGGGCCTTGAGCCATATATTCGCGCGAGAGTCATCTACTTACGGCTTCCCATATACACTCAAGTAGTTTAGGCCGCCTTGCTTGCCAAAACAGATCTGGTCAATTCAAGAAGGATTTGGAACCAAAGGAAGGGAAGCACCAGCTCTAGAGGACCTATAAGGAGCAACCGAATGTTTATCCCTAAGAAGCCATACTACAAGGAGAATAGAGAGGGGCAATCAAGGGCTATCTCTACGACATCTGTAATCTGCTATGAATGTCAATAATCGAGACACAAGAGGACAGACTGCCCACAACTAAAATAGAAGAATCAAAACAACCAACCCCAACAATGGAGGCAACCCTAGAATCAATTGCCAAGATACCCACAGCCTGTTCAAGTTGCTAGGTCAGCAGCTAACCAGCAGAATGGAAGGGGAAGGCCGCCGCTTAACAAAAATCAAAGACCCCAAGGAGGTTCAAGCAATGGAATAAGGAGCGGGAATGCCAAGAACAACTATAGGAACCAACCAATGTGAGGACATGTTTTTGCCCTATAAGAAGAGGAGGAGGTGGAAGACACTCAGGTTATACGAGGTATGTTCGTATTGTTTAATGCCTTAGTGAAAGTACTATTTGATTCTGGAGCATCCCATTCCTTTATATCTTTAGCCAGCAAGAAGTTTTTGTTCTTGGAACCTGAGGCCTTAGACCAAACCCTAAGTGTTGTCACACCCATAGGAAGTCTAACACGGGTAGACTCCATTTGTAGAGCATGTACGTTGCGAGTAACCGATACCCTTATAACACGCGACTTACGAGTCATGGAATTTACTGGGTACGACGTGATTCTTGGAATAGATTGGCTCTCTGGACATACGCTATCTTGGATTGTCAATAGAAGAAGATATGAGCACAAGTAGAGGATGGCACTACTATGCGGATTCAAGGAGAACAACGCGAAACCTTAACCCCGAGTAGTACGAAGAGGTGAAAATTGAATAACTTTGTAGAAAGATTTACATGTCTGCTTGCTAGTACAAATGTCTCATTAACCCCCGAGTACATTATTGGGGGGAGCACTAGCGTTATTTGCCAAGAAGATGGATGGAACCTTATGTCTTTGCATTGACTACCATTAGTTGAGCAAAGTAACGATCAAGAATCGATACCCTTTGCCCTGCATAGACGATCTCTTCGACCAGGATCGAGGGTCAGCCTGCTTCTCCAAGATCGATCTACGCTCATGTTATCACCAACTTTGAGTTAAGGAGCAAGATATCCTGAAGACAGCCTTTAGAACGCGATATGGACATTACGAGTTCGTAGTAATGCCCTTTGGGTTGACAAATGCCCCAAGAGTTTTTATGAGTTTGATGAATAAACTTTTTCAACCTTATGTTGACCAGTTTGGAGGGGTTTCTATAGATGACATTTTGGGGTATTCAAGAACTGAGGTAGAACATGAGCAGCATTTAAGGATTGTTTTGCAGAAGTTAAGGGATTCACAATTCTATGCTAAGGCAAGCAAGTGCAAATTTTGGTTACATGAAGTGAAATTTTTAGGACATGTGGTTTCTGAAGAAGGGATAGCTGTGGATCAAGCCAAAGTAGAAGCTGTTTTAGATTGGAAGCCACCCCGGAAGATCTTCGAAATTCATAGTTTTCTGGGATTAGTCGGATATTATTGAAGGTTTATCCAAGATTTCTCGAAACTGGCGCGACCAATGACGAGATTAACACAGAAGGCGGTGATTTTTGAATGGAACGATAAATGTGAGATGACTTTTAAGGAGCTTACGAAAAGCATGACTAGCGTTCCTATCCTAATCATACCTGAACGAGAGGTTAGATATATAGTGTATTTTGATGCGTCTAAGAAAGGCTTAGGATGTGTGTTGATGCAGAATGATAAGGTACTACCTATAGGTCAAGACAGTTTAAACCTCACGAGCAGAACTACCCCACCCATGACCTAGAGCTTGTAGCCGTGGTATTCGCACTAAAGTTATGGAGGAACGATCTTTACGAAGAACAGTTTGAGCTATTCTTTGACAACAAAAGCTTAAAGTACCTATTCACCCAGAAGTACCTCAACATGAAACACATCGGTGGATAGAATATCTGGAGGACTATCAGTTCACTTTTGCCTATCACTCTAGTAAAGCGAATGTAGTGGCTGACACCCTTAATCGGAAGACAATGAGTACGCAGGTTGGTATAGTAGCAAGGGAATGGAACATGGTAGGAACGATCAATGAGTATCGACTATAGCCATCGGAATCAAAAGATGGGAACTATTGTTGTCTAACTGTGGCAATGACAAATTCTTATTAGCAAATCGTGAAAGCCCAAAAGTATAACTAGGAGTCCAAATTTATTCGAAGGCATCTTATCACGGAGGAATCAAAACTAGGTTGGGTAGTCAACAAAGACGGCCAGCTGACGTACTTTAGAAGGCTTTTCGTACCAAATGTTGAGGATCTAAGGAGAGATATCTTGAAGGAGCATCATCAGTCACACTTTACTGTCTACCCCGGAGGAACAAAGATGTATCAAGATTTGAAGAGGCATTATTGGTGCAATGGCATGAAGAAGGATGTAGCAAGCTTCGTAGCCACCTTACATGTCAGCAAGTGAAGGCCGAGCACTAAAGACTAGAAGGAACCTTCCAACCCCTGGAGATACCTCAATGGAAGTGGTACCACATCACCATAGACTTTATCTCTGGACTACCAAGGTCACCAGCAGAACACGACTCTATCTAGGTAATCGTGGATCGTCTTATCAAGTCAGCACATTTCCTACCAGTGCAGAGATCCAAAAAACTTGAAACCCTGTGTCAGAAATACATTCAGGAAATCGTTCTTCTTCACGGAATTCCATTATCTATCGTATCAAATCTAGATCCACGTTTCAGCTCACGATTCTAGCAAAGTTTGCAAGCTGCTTTAGGAACAAAACTTTGTTTTAGTACTGGTTTTCACCCACAGATTGACGAACAATCTGAATGCACAATTCAAACGCTAGAAAACATGCTTCGAGCTTGCGTTAATGACTTCAGGGGACATTGGGAAAAGCACTTACCATTTGTCGAGTTCGCTTACAACAAGAGCTATCAGTCCAGTATTGGCATGCCGCCATATGAACCTCTCTACGGAAGACTGTGTCGTTCGCCAATTTGTTAGACTAAAGCAATAGAGAACGCATTTCTTAGACCTGATCTTGTATATGAGGCTACCGAGAAGATCTGACTAATTTAGCAATGAATAGTCACCGATTAGAGCAGATAAAAGAGTTACGCCGACCAACGATGAAGACCGCTACAGTTCAAAGTAGGAGATCATGTATTTCTAAAGATCCAACCACGGTGAGGGGTTATATGTTTCGACCAGTAAGGAAAGCTAGCACCAAGGTACATTAAGCCGTTCGAGATTTTGGCTAAGGTTGGAGAAGTAGCATATCGTTTAGCTCTTCCACCGTAACTTGCTAGTGTTCATAACATTTTTCATGTGTTGATGCTAAGAAAATAGGAACCTAGTTCTGCCCATATTCTGGATTGGAAGGAGCTCCATGTTGATGAGGACGTTACATTCAAAGAACAACCCGTAAGGATAATCGATCAACGTGACATGGTTTTTAGGAGAAAAACTATCTCGCTTGTTCGAGTACTTTGGAGTCACAACGGAATTGAAGAGTCAACTTGGGAATAAGAGGAAGCAATGAGGGCAAGTCATCCCCAGTTGTTCACAAATTAAGGTACGATACGAAATTTCAGAGACAAAATTTATTTTTAGGGGGGTAGATTATAACAACCCTGGTTGGACCCTATTATTAGTGACGTATAGCCCACGAGGCCATAAAGCACGGAAGACGTTCGAAACCCTAACTTGACTCGAAAATCCTAACTTAGATTTAGAAACACTAAAAAAGTTCAAAACTCAAGTAACAAAACCTTAACACTTGGAGAATCTCCTAACATTCTAAATTAAATAATTAACATGAAATAATGAATTAAAAATAAAAAATTCTCATAATTAGGGTAAAATAACCATTTTGCCCCTAGTACAGCAAAAAAATTTTAAAATCAAAATTTTGACACATAGACACATTAAATAAGATATTTAAGTACAATTAAGTAGTAAAAGACAAAATAACATAAAAAATGACACAAATATCCCTTAGTGGCCGGTTCTCCTTGGGAATTGTGCCAAAAATATCTTTTTGGTTTTTACAACTTAAAAACATGAGAAAACGTGTCAAATCAAGCATTATGATGATCCCAGGTTATATCCATTTCTGTACGTTCAACGTACTGTAGGGATAGAGGAATACATAGAGTTAAACATAGTAAAATAAGAAATTGAAAGATTTCGTTGAAATTGTTCGTTTGGAAATTTCCCGAAAAGCTAATCATAGGTTCTTCCTTCCATCGAAACAATAGGGCCGTTATGCTCATTACTAAACTTGTTGAAGAGATGAAATAGAACCAAGGTATATCTTTTTTATCAGAGGTTGAATCGATCATCAGAAGAAGAATTAGGCCAAAAATTAGGATATATTCTGGGAAAATAGAACTTCCATCGAAGAGAAGCAAATGAAAGGCTTTCATAAAAATTCTCGTAGAATCGAGAATGACCACTCAGGAAATTGCAATAATAGCATACGGCCAATATTTTTAGCTATTATCAATTAAGGTAATAGAATAAATTTTCAAAGAGTTGATTGAGTTATGCTTTAACAATTTATAGATGCCTAGATCGCGGATAAATGAAAATTTTATTTGACTCGGACCTATTATAAAAAAGTCAAGGTATTTCGAATTCTTTGTTGACACAGACAAAGTCAGGGAAAACCTCTGAAATTATTTCAATATTGGACCTTGGACATATAATAGTTCCGAATCGAATCTCTTTAGAAAGAACATCTTTTGTCTCATGGTAGCCTGTTCCAGTCCCATTACGAAACTTTCGTTATTGGGTTAGCCATACACTTTACATGTTTCTAGCGATTCACAGGGCATCATCAAATGATACAAGTCTTGGATAAGAATCTACAGTGCACTATAACGCCCTTGTTGACGATCCTTTACTCCGACAACATCTAGGGTTCCTCGAACAATGTGATATCTCACACCGAGTAAATCCTTAACCCATCCCCCTCTTACTAAGACTATAGAATGTTCTTGTGAATTATGGCCAATACCAGGTATATAAGTAGTGATTTCAAATCCAGAGGTTAATCGTACTCTGGCAACTTTACGTAAGGCAGAGTTTGGTTTTTTGGGAGTGATAGTGGAAAAGTAGACAAATAAGTCACCCTTACTGCCACTCTACAGAACCGTACATGATATTTTCACCTCATACGGCTCCTCGTTCAATTATTTCGAAGTCATTAGATCCTTTGCCCCTCATTCTTCGAGAATCAAAAAGATCCTTTTCAAGTTTTAATTTGTTCATTTGGAATTTGGGCTCTTCTACTTCATTTTTATTTACTTATTTTATTTTTATTTAATATTTTTTAATATTTTTTCCTCACTTTTTTATATCATTCCTTAAGTTCCATAGGTTTGATACTGTAGATACATAATAATATGGTATTATAGGCTAACAAAAGCAAACAAATCATTATTGAAATTTATACACACTAAAATAAATCAAAAAATCATATTTTGTCAAACTAGCTTAATTTGACTTGAGAGACTACATCTACTTAATCAATTGCTATAAAAATTATAATAATTCATGAAAATACTAAAATTATCATAAACTTACTAAAATAATAAGTTTTAGTAGAAAAAGATACCAAAAAGATATATAAAAATTAACTTTGAAGGCATTTTTTTGCACAAAATGGCACAAAAATCGAGATAAAACCCCAAGATTGATGTATGATCAGATTTTTGTCTCTCAAACTAAGCCTAGAAAAAATGCCTTTAACCAAATTTGAAATATATGTCCCAAAACTTGCACCAAGTCTTGTCACCCATGTAAAGAAAAAAAAAAGGACTTAAAAAGTGATCATTTTGTTCCCTAAGTTTTTCCCTATATAAACTAAGCCAACACCCTCTTTCCCCTCCATAATGTTCAGCCAAGAGAGGGAGGAAAATCAGATTCAAAGTGTTCTTAAAGAGTTTGGGTGAGTTAAGAGAAGAAAGTAAAAGAAAAAGAAGAAAGGTTCGAAGAAAATGGTCTTTGGAGACCATAGTTCAAAAAGCCAAATCCTACTAGTCATCCACCATCTTTTAAGCCCTCAAACAAGTAAGTGAAACTTCTAAACCTTATGCCCAATATCACCCAAAATATTCCTCAGCTCATCTCTTTAAACACTTCAAAAATTAAGAACCGAAAACAAACCGATAACAAACCATAGTAACAAAATAGGGGCTATTATGTTTTTGAATGATATGAGATGTGGTTGTGTGTTGTTATTTTTAAGTTTGATTACTTAAAAAGTGTTTTGGAATCATGGTATTCATGTCTAAAATACAAGCATGCAAAGAAATGAGACAAAACCTTGACATATCATAAGTAGGAGACTTGAACATATATGGACCTAATTCTTGAGTACCTTAATATTTCTGCCTTAAACTTTGGAATTTCATAACTCAATGAAGAAAGTTGATCTAAGCATAATCTTTATTTCCAAATTTATCTTTTCATCTTATCGTTCATCCAAAGTTGGTTTCAACTCATTTGGGTGAGTAGAATTCGAGATATTGCAATTCTACCAAAGTGTGTTGTTTTCATACTAGTCAACAATACTGATCTAAACACCCTAGTTTACAATGAGATCCGAACTTTGGCCAAAATATAAAAGTTGTAGATAACATGTATATATAACTAACCACAAAAAATGAGCACAACATATTGAGGTGTGATAGGTTAAGACTCCGTTGAAACTCATTGTAGTGGTTCAGCCATTAAAGGACACTTCAGTCACATATTTTTGTATGGCCAAAAACTCCTATTTTTAATGACCTACTCCAAAGGTGGTTTACATGAATATTGTAGGTAACATATTGAACTGATTTCTTTCCAAAAAGTAGACCTAGATGCCTTAGGAAGTACCTCAAACCCATTTCAAACTCTCTATTAAAACTAGTTCTTGTTTGAGTTTTGGCAGCTGACAGAACCTATTTTACAAAATGGATTATCTCTTCAATTTGTTTCAAACAACCACCCCTAGAACCCTTCATAGAACATGTAGGGGACATGTTTTTCTAGAACATATCCAAACATGGGCTCATTTCAACTTGATTTGATGCTCCAAAACTGATACCAACAGAGGAGTATTTCGGTAAAAGTTTGAGGAAAGTGCTAAACCATTTTTGCTTAGAATGTTTTATTCACCCATTTGCCTTAGGTTTTAGCCTTAGTGTTAAACATAAGAGTTGTAGTAAATATTTTTATCTAAATGGTGTTTAAAAATCATAACTTTATTTAAAGTCAAGATTTGAGTATAAATGGCCTTAAAGTTGCTAAGTGTGATTTGAGTACCATTTGTTGTGAGACTCGAGTTTTATATGATGATTGACTTGAATTAGTTGATTAGTATTTTTAAGTGAATGTACCATGATTAGAACTAGTGCCATCAAGTTTGGATTGTATGTTGAGAATTGAACTTGTGCCTCACACAGTTGCACTTATGCTTAGTGAGTTGTACCATGAACCTTGTCATGCTAGTTAATACCATGATATAGATAGATGCACTTGAGATCCATATTATACATCATGGACATTGTCACTTGCATCGTGGCATATTGGAGTCCATATGTGTAAATCGTTGTTGAGATGGGCTATGTTGAATTGTCCTTCTTTGTTCTATGTCTAGGGCATCTCTGGTTGTCATTTTTAAAAATATTTTGGGATGTACTCCCCGTATACACCCTGGGACGACCCCGGTATTACAAATTTGATTTATACACCTTAGGTGCATCCCCGATGTTTGAAATGGTTTATCATGAATATTGTTGAGCACCATGGGTTTGTCGCTAGCATTCTGGTTTTGATGGCTCTAACTTTGGGTTGATACCGACGGAGGCATCACTCATCTTAAGGTGAGACAAATCGCTTATTTTATGACTGATTAATTGATTATTGAATTTTGTTGGCCTGGAGGATGGCGCAGACCCCACGCCATTGCCATTGAGTATAACAGCTGTGGCATGAAGCCCGGCAAAGCATTTACTATTCGCAACGAGGCACGATGAAGGCTTTGGTGGTCAATGACCCATAAAAGTCTACTTTGGAAATTTTCGGTGTGGAATTCCTATTATGATCTAGGTGTATATCGGGTTATGCATTTACATTGCATACACGGCATCCCATACTCACATGTTTATTAACTTATCTTCCACCCTATTATAAATTCGTCTGTCTTCTTGAATTTAAGGTGTGCTTAAGTGTTACATGGCAAGCATTGTGGTAATTCGTGCCATGAGATTGGTTAGAAGGTTTAAAGTATTTTTTTACTGGGCTTTGGCTCATGGCATTTATGTCACAGGTGAGAAAGAATACTTCGAGGAAGTCGTCCTAGAGGGAGAAGAGGAAAACGAAGAACAGGGTGAGTTCCAGGAGGATTCAAGACCTTTATTTTGTTCTTTTGTTCAATTTCCCTACAACCCTTGTAATATTTGAATACCCTTGGTGAAACTGTAATCGTTATGTACATTTGAATACTCCAAACTCCTTTACGATGTAATAATTAAGGTATGCAAATATAAGTGAATGGCTAGAATATCTCTTTATTTATATTTATGTATGTTCTAACGTGCCTAGAGGACGGGGCGTCAAACTCGACCTGAGTCGTAGCTTGCTCTGCTGCCACCTAAGCTGCAGCCACCCGCTCTACAAAAGCCTACTTCGTAGTTGCCCATATTGAAGCTTGCTCCGCCTCGACCGCCAGTGCCTCCATCTCACCTATAGAAGTGGAAGGCTGTGGGTCTGATACCTCACTAATAGGAACACTAGAACTTACACCGCCAATGGAAGCCATAGATGTACTACCTATAGCCGAAGGACCATGGCGTGCCCCTAGATTGTGATCTCCCCGCCCACGACCGGCCACGACAAAGAAAAAAAGTAGAAGTAGAGTAAACATCGTCAAGATGAATGCACCAAATAAAGAAATCAAGAAAGAGAACAAGGAAGAAATCGAAGTTTAGAGAGAAGTTTGGAGAAGATGAGAGTTGGGAGAAAGAGAGAAAAGAGAAGAAATGAGATATGCCCGTGCAAAGTTGGAGCTTTATGAAGCCTCGGGTTCTTGCATCATGACATCCGCTTGCAGCGTGCGAGAAACGTTTTAGAAGATTCTCACAGTCGCAACCTGCACTAAACGTCACATCAGGCTCGTAACATTTGTTTTACATGACCGTGGAACTTTGAATTTTTCGAGCCAGTTGTTTTTTCTTCCTTCTTTTTCATGGGTTTTGATCCTTAAAAGTATTTTGAGGATTAAATTGATAAAAATAGTTTTTAAGGTCTTAACTCGATCTTGTTAATTATTTTTATTCCATTCAAATTTTTACGTCTTCACTCGACCTATTAATTTATGTTTTTTCTCGATAAGAATAATTTTTTAGGTCTTGACTCAACCTTTTAAGTTATTTTATCCCATTTCCCCAGCTCTCAAGTCTTCACTCAACCTTTGAGTTTATGCTTCTTCTCTATTGTGGCTCCTTTAGGTCTTGACTTGACCTTTAGGGCTCATGGTTGTAGACACCCCAATTTGATCAAACTGAATCTTAGGCACTCGTCTCGAATGGTCCCTAATGATAAAAACATGAGAATTGTGCTCAAGGGTACTCCTAAGCAAGCAAAGTTAGGAATTCAGCTCAAAATCCAAGAAATCTACCAAAACCTTCAAGCTGCGATATCCAGATCCTCGCGGCCACCACCTTTCACCTTTCTCAAAACCCTATAGCAGGCCGTGACCTAACTCTCACAACTGCCATCTTTTTATGATCCTAGAATAACCCGCGACTTCCATTTGTCACGGCTGCTACTTTTTTGAAAACTTAAACCTAGCCACGACCTTTAAAGGTTGCGGTATGCACTATTCATACAAATAAAGGACACGACCAACATATTCATACAATAAAGGTCACGGTCACGAGTTTGACACCTTTTTGGACAGGTGGTAGCATTCCAGAGGATGTCTGTGCTGTCTCTTTACCTCTAAATAGGCGCCCATTTACACAGAAATCAAGGAGAGACATACTAAGATACTTGATACTCTGCTAAATTCGATTCCCTCCCGATATTCTAATACACCTAATACTCATAATCCTGATACTTCCAGACCTTGCTCGTGATTTTTCTTGCATTAGTAAGGCCTGGGAGCACGGATTATTTGGTGATTCTCATCTTCCACATCTAAGAGGACATTCGAGGTAGTTGTCTACACGATGTAGCCTTAGAAAAATCGTGATGTTTTTTCAAACCCTCATCTTCTCTCTCCCAAGGGTGTCATAGTTAAGGTTTCAATTCGTTATTTTCATTTTTATCAATCATGTTCATACGAGCTATCATTAAAAATAATATGTCCATGACTCTTTGTAATGCGTGAATAACATATTTCAATCCATTTTTGTATTCACTGGCACATTGGACACTTAAAAATGCATATGTGGTTTCAAAAACCTGACGGCCGCGACCCTTGGTTGTCACGGCTAGAAGATATTTTGACCCTATTATTACCGTCGCTACTTATTTATTCTTGGCCAATACCTTTCTCCTTATTTTTGTCATGGCTGCAACATTATATTGCTGTGGCCGTCAACTTTGTGTGAGACCAGTAGCATGAAAACTATATTTAAAGCCTTTTGTTATCTACTTTTAATGTTTTTATGCATTCTATTTTAAGACCTATGTTACTGTTGGAGTAATGAATAGTAGATCTAGCCTTGATGAAATGGGTTGTGGTCTATATTCTATTTGTCTTATCCATTTGAGTTCCCTTTGTACCTTGCATGTTAAACACCCCTTTGGACCCCAAAAATACAGGCCGCAACTTTTGATGTTACGACCGTGACCCTTTGCAACTCCTTTTCTTGTGCCCACCATATATTTTGTTACAACTGCTAGTTTTATGACTTATTTTGTCACGGCTGCAACATTGATTGCTACGACTGTGAGATTTTCTATATATCCAGTAGCTTGAAACATTGTTTGAATCTCCTCTGTTCCTTCTGTATAAACTAAATGCAACATGCTAGAGATAGAAACTTTATTGTATGATCCTTAGGCCTTTCTTGTTCCATTTGAGTTTTCATTGCATATTTTTTCTTTGCATTGCTCAAACAATATGTTTGGAATGTTTAGAAATGATAAGCAAGTTGTATGACGCTTAGGACTGTAGCTAAGATTTTTTTTCTTTGTTGTTTTTGTATGAACACTTTTTAACCTCTTATTATGTACATGTGACCTTTGAAAAGTATAAAACAAGAATCAACATTGAGAAAGTAGAGGCTAACCGTATGGTTGGGCCAAACGGTGCCTAACACCTTCCCTTTCGTGCCTTAACCCCTAAACTCTCTTTTTCTCTGGTTATGCTTGAAAAGGACCTGTGGCCTTCTTTTGTTTTTCTTGGTTTTTTCCAAAAACTAAGTGACGACTCTATTTTTTCAAAATTGTGTTTGGATATCTTGGATTTTCTATTTTAAAAAGAAAAGAGCATTTTTCTAAAAATAATAGATATCTGATGCATCAATTTTCGAACGTGCCCGAAAAAAAATGCTCGCAGTTTTCTAGCGACTCCGTTGGGGACTGGTTTTTCGAAAAAAAAAATCATAAGAGGGCTAAACTTGAAATGCCAATTGTTCTTGTTGCAAACTTTTCATTGGTATTCACATTTTCATTGTGCATATTTGTGTTCTTGATCCTCAAACCCCCACTTCGCTTACCCGATACCTCAGTCAAATTATTGTCTCGTGGCTATGTCGGGCAAGCCATCAAGCTTTCTTACCACATGTGAGACCCTGACCTGTTTTCCTTTTCGGCATTTTCGGATGCACGTTACGTATTTTTGTTTGAGCATGTCTATATTTCTTTTAGTGCATGATCGGGCTTAGATATGCATGCGGGGTAGGTTCCCGGGGACGTGGGCCGTTGTGGTGTGAATCTCAAAAATTAAAAAAAAAGATATTTTGAAAACTTACAAATATCTGGCGTTAGAAATTTTCAAAAGAAAATTTCCAAAACTTAACTCCTATGTTTCCCGTTTTCTCTCTACCTTCTCTCTAAGTTCTCGGGGGCCCGGGGCTCGATTTTCAACGATCCAACAGCGGATCCTTGCCTTTGGCACGGTGGGCTATGCAACCATCCGGACAGAATATCATTCTAGCAAAGCTCAGTTTTGCACATAGTTCGAGGCATCGAGTTTTTAACTCATCGAGGTAGAATTCTAGACCTATATGTTTTATAAGGGTGTATGTGTAATTGGGTGTATTTTTACCAGTCGGATTGTTGTATATCTAATTTTCTGTAAAAGTTGGATTTTTGGGTTTAAAACCCGTTGTTCGTCGTTTTCAGTTGGATGGAATCGGGTGTTGAGGGTTCCTTTCGAGGCTTTGAGGTAGTCTTGGGCTAGGCTATGCTTGCTGGTATCATATTTGGTGTTTAAAGGCTTTGATTTAGGGTTTATACATGTTTTGGGGCTAAAAAATTTGTTCTGTTTTCCAAGAAACCAAGATTGTTGTGTGACGGAACGATCGATCTTTTAACCAATCGATCGTTTTGGGCGATTTCCGAAAAAAAATTCATTTTTAAAATTGATGTATCTCCCTCATTCGGACTCGAAATGGGATCGTTCTAATGGTCAAATTGAAGCCTCGGAAGTCTTTTTTCCAATAACACCTCTCTCAACTTAAAATTCTTTTTGTATAAAAAGTTATGATAAAAAGAGTGAAGGTGTGTCATGATTTTCAAACCGTTTTTCACCCATTTTTGGCCGAATGCTTGGGAAAAGGTTTTTTTTCATCTTCGTTGGCCGTGTTGGGTGTGTAGGAGTTTGTGTTGGCCGTGTTGGGTGTGTGTGGGTTTGTGTTGGCCGTGTTAGGCATGTGTGGGTTCGTGTTTGCCGTGTTGGATGTGTGTGAGTCCGTTTTGGTCGTGTTAGGGCCTTGGGAGTTTGTTGGTGTTTTGTGGTTTGTTGGTTGGTTCTTTGGTTTCCAATTGGCGTCGTATGGTATTCAATTGATTAATTTATTGGAATTATTCGATTCAAATACCTATGGATTTCTTTTGGGGTTCGGTTGGTCTTTGGTGTAGGTGTGGTCGGGTCGTCCGGGTGAGTAGGTGATGGATGCATGTGGCACATGAGTTGGCGTTCGGTTATGTAGCAGTTTGCGTCTTAATGTATTGTTATACATGGCTATATGCATTTATAACTATTTATTTATGCATGGATTATGTAATGTGATTTACATGGTTTTGGATATCGTTGTGTAACGTGGTTTATGCTTTAAAACTTAGAGTTTTATATGCATGTGACATGGTTTGTGGAACATCGTGTTGATATATGGTTATATGCTTTAAATCCTGGTTGATGATGCACGTGTGCGTGTGTGGGTGTACGAGGTAGACTACGAAAGCCGGTGTGTGTGCGATATCTGACGGATTGAAATGAGATCCTGACGAGGCACGAGTGTGAGTGCGATATCTGACGGATTGAAATGAGACCCTGATGAGGCACGGGCGTGGGTGTGTGTGCGATATCTAAAGGCTGAAACGAGGTCCTGAAGAGGCACGTGTACATGTATTGCTTGTATTGCATATTGGGACGGACAGACTAATTTTCTTAAAAACTGTATTATCGGCCTACGGGAGTCGAAATACTGTATTAACACCTGCGGGAGTCGTAATACTGGATTCGTTTTCAAGGCTCTGATGAGTCAAAAAATGGTTTTTATCCTCGCTTTCCCTTGCATGTTAAAATTATTTTCTGGCTCTGGTGAGTCGTGATCTAAAACTGTTTTCAAATTGTTTTAATGGCTTGAAAGAGAGTCAAAAACTACACTTCGTTTATGGAGCATGTTTAGCTTATAAGGCATGTGTTGTTTAGAATCTGTTGAGCTTTGGCCCACGGTGTGAGATTTGTTTTTCTTCAAGTACCGGTCACGCTGGTTGATCTAAGGTGCCGGAGGAGGTGGAAGAGCTGTAGTCTTCCCTTTTTATTCTTTTGTTATATGTATGCTTATAACATGTTTTCTGGCGTTGGTGCCTTGTAATGTTGCCGTTCGGCGTTTATATACAATGCATGTATGATTTATTTTGAGAGTATATTCTCGGGTTGGGTGTATGTTTGGTTATTTCTAGATGTTTCACGTGGCCCGAAGTTTGGGGCTTGACAACTTAGTATTAGAGCTTTGGGATCAAATACCTATGAGCCATGGGAAGGGGGTGTATCCCGTGTGAGGTTGATTGCGTGTGCTTTATTGCATGTGTTTACATGCTTTGATAACATGATCGTGTCAGCATGTTAGATATGTGAACAATGTGTATATGTGAGCAAAGGGGTTGAATCATAGGAGTGATAGTCATGCCTTTGGGCATTTGGAATAACAGACTTGGGAGCCAAGTTACAAACGCGTTTAGCTGACGTGATTTCTAGCTGAAAATCTGAGTAGGTTACCTAGATTGATGTGTCATTCTTGTTGGTTCTCCTCGGTATATGTGGAGTTGCTTAGCATGAACCTATGTGGCTATGTTATAGCATGCTAAGTGTTTAACGTTTATGTTCAAGCTATGTGATGCATTTTATATGTTGTTTTCTTTCATATAGACGTGATTTCAGCAAGGAGTGGGCGAGGCCGTGGTCGAGGCCATGGTCGTGCTGGCCAAGGGGATATTCCTATCCCTGATGCTGGGGGTGCTAATGCTCCCCAAAGACCGATGGACGCGAAGGAGCTGTTGCGTGTGCTGGTTGGTTCTATCTAGCAGCTGGTTGCTAGGGGTGAGCCTATTAGGGAGAGAGAGGCAGTGCCTGAGGTGAGGGAGGCGAGGGTTACAGTTGCGAAGCGGGAGTTTCGGCATATGGATCTGCCTACCTATGCAGGAGATCCTAATCCTCTTATGGCGACAGAGTGGTTGGAGTTGACGACTCGGATCCTGGACACATAGCAGATTGTGGAGGATGAGGTGCGGGTTTCTTTTGCTACCTTTCAGCTGAGAGGTGATGCTCATCAGTGGTGGAAATATGCCAGGACTACAGTAGGGGCCACATGAGCAGCTTTTACACGAGTCTTTTTAGAGAGATATTTTCCAGCTTCGAGGAGGGAGTTATGCATGGAGGAGTTCTATTCTCTTACCCAGGGGGCCATGGACATTATGCAGTACAAGGCCAGGTTTACGAGCTTATCTCGGTTTGCACCGGAGGTGGAGTGCACAGATGAGTTGCTTTCGATGAGGTTCGAGTGGGGTTTGAGGCCGGCGATCAAGGAGCGAGTGGCTGTGATGGGATTTCGTGTGTTTAAACAGCTGGTGGATGCGGCAGCGAGGGTTGAGAATGCCTTGGCTGAGACTCGAGTTTTGAGGGAGGCCAGGACATCACAGGGTGGAGCAGAGGTACAGACAGCTTGACGCTCTAGCAAGAGGCAAAAGTCCTTTGGTCCTAGCTTTTATCCATCTGGACCACAGTAGTTCTCAGCACCATCACCATCTGTGGCTTTGTCTGGGAGACCGGAGCAGTGGGAGTTAACCTGTTATCGATGCAGACAGTCGGGTCATCGTGCGGCGAATTATTTATAGCCGAGACCATCCTAGAGTTTGGCTCTAGTGCAGTCGTAGGGGAGAGAACCATCAGTTTGCTATAAGTGTGGACAGTCTGGACGTATTCATAGGAATTATCCTCAGAGGGGCAGTGCGCCGACTAGGGAGGACACACCAGTGGGTTCGTATGCGTAGGGTCGACAGTAGTTTTCCGCAGTACAGACTTCCCAGAAGGCAGGTGGGAGTACATCAGTTCAGTCGATGCAGCAACTGATAGTTCCGAGTTATGGCGGACAGGACAGAGTGGGGTTGCCCTGAGTGTATTCTCTTACAGCTCACGGTTCTTCGAGGGCACCGGTCGTGCCAGAGGATGCTGATATGCCTTCAGCGAGCAGAGGTACTTCCTAAAACTGCAGGTTCTAGGTCAAATTCATCATTGCATCTGTTTGGGGTTGGTTATGGTTCTGCGGGTGGTGTGCTCTGTTGAGGCGGCAGTTGGTGAGGTTGTGAGGTTGTGAGGTTGGGGTGTGTTATAGATCCCATGTCTTGAGATAGTTAGCCATTGTCTAGAATACCTGACCTTGTTTGACTATATCACCAGGTTGTCTCTGTTGACCTTGAGTTGAATTTCGGGGGCAAAATTCCTTTAAGGGGGGTAGAGTTGTGAGGCCCTGACCTATTTTTTTCGGCGTTTTTGGACGCGCATTATGTATTTTTGTTTGAGCATGTCTTTATTGCTTTTGGTGTATGATCGGGCTTAGATATGCATGCGGGGAAGGTTCCCAGGGCCGTGGGCCGTTGTGGTGAGAATCTCAAAAATTTTCAAAAAAAATATATTTTGAAGACCTATAAATATCTGGAGTTAAATATTTTAAAAAGATATTTTTCAAAACATAACTACTAAGTTTCCCATTTTCTCTCTACCTTCTCTGTAAGTTCTCGGGGGCCCGGGACTCTGTTTTCAAACCATCCAACAGCGGATCCTTGCCTTTGGCACGGTATGCTACGCAACCATCTGGACAGAATTTCATTTTGACGAAGCTCGATTTTGCACGTAGTTTGAGGCATCGAGTTTTTAACTCACCGAGAAAGAATTCAAGACCTATATATTTTCTAAGGGTGCTATGTGTAATTGGGTGTATTTTTACCGAACGGATTGTTGTAAATCTAATTTTCTATAAAAGTTGGGTATTTGGGTTTAAAACCCATTGTTTGTCGTTTTCGGATGGATGGAATCGGGTTTTGAGGGTTCCTTTCGAGGCTTTGAGGTAGTCTTGGACTAGGGTATGCATGTGGGTATCATATTTAGTGTTTAAAGGCTTTGATTTAGGGTTTATTTATACATGGATTATGTAATGTGATTTACATGGTTTTGGATATCGTTATGTGTAACGTGGTTGATGCCTTAAAACCTAGAGTTTTATATGCATGTGACGTGGTTTGTGGAACGTCGTGTTGATATATGGTTATATGCTTTAAATCTTG
>JAUMHN010000013.1:147786-162360 GCA_032360265.1 Heliamphora ciliata
GTTAAGTCACCAATTATCCTAAAAACTTAAACTGTTATGAAATGGGCCAAAAAATGTATATCAAGCTATCTAACAGCTCTATTGTAGGACTTCCTAAAGATTGCACATATAGCTCTTAAAGACTTAAACCAATTTTGTAAACAATTTATATCCATGGGATTTCAACTAAAATTGTGAAAACAATGTTTGCAAAAAGCATTTAAAATATAATAATTAAATCCACTTGAAAGATGTCGTACCTAGTAAATATCAGTTGGAATCTTATTCTAACATTCTCATTACTATCCTCAAAACTTTAAATACCTTTAATGATCTGGAACAAGTAATTCCTACACAATCAATTTACAAATAATTGTAATTATGCTCAAATATAAAGGAACTACGTTTTTCAACTACTTAATTCAATGTCTAGCCTAAGTCCTTTGGATTATTCAATATGCTTTAAACTAGTTTTAAGCATTAATCATTCTTCATTTAATTTTTATTAGTTGCCCAAAGCTAAAAACCATACTTATTTTGGAATTATGTAATGGTATCCTTAATTATATATATGAGCAGATTGAGCACTCATCAATATTTTTGTTATAATTTTTTTGTTACACTCGAAATTGGAATCTGTTTGTTGAGAATGAAACTGGATTTTATCCTTCAAACACGTATACCAATATAGGTCAAGTTTACCAAACAAAATCAGATTTAAGTATGAACAAGGCATATTTTGCTCTTAAAAATCTGTTACAATGCTAACATCCTTTTGCAAGTCAAAACTCAATTAGATTTTTGGGCTATGAAGTAGACATATAAAACTCCAGCATACCTATATTTCACATGAAAATTCTAGTAAGTGATCATAAAAACTGCTCTTTAAAGTTTCAGTTGAAGGATGTGATTAATAACATCCATCGAAGTTCCCTCTAAATTGGGGTTCTATTAAATCCTCCTCAATTACTAATTCTAATCCATTTTAATATTGCAATTCTTAAATTAAAATATAACAGATAGATTCGGAATGTTAAAATTTGCCTCAATTTGAAGTTAGAAATAAAAGCCCTTCGATTTTCCCTTCTTTTCTTTACTTCTCTTCATTTTCCTTCACTTTTATATTACTCTTTACTTCTTAGTAAATTTAAAGAGACAAGTGTCTCCCACTTTCTCCTAAAGTTTGATGCCTAATGATGTGCATGTCTCACCAAAATACTAATAACCTTAATTAGTCTTAGTTTTAATCACAGTTAGGCTAATTTATCTCAATTATTTTAACTAAGTTGAATAGTAGAAAATGGATTTAGGGTTTGAAGAAAAAAGAAGGAGATATAGGAAAGAAGAAAAGAGATAAGAAGAAAGAGTTTAGGGAGGTTAATCAGTCTCCTTCACCTACACATTATTTATATATTATTAGGTCAAAGATAAGTACAAGAATCCTATTAAGGAAATAAAGTAAAATAGAAAAGAATCAACTCTCAACAAACTAAATATGTTTAACTTATTTAATCGAGATTAATCTAAGAAAATAACATGTTTAACTTATTTAATCGAGATTAATCTAAGTGCGCTTAAATTAATCTCGATAAAATAAGATAAACACGTTTAGTTAAAATAATATAAGTAGTGATGTTCACTTACTTCATTAAGTGTCGTATAATACTATGCTTTGAATGCATCTAAATGACTCTATGATTCTTAAGTCTCTAATCAAAGTGCTTAATTGATTTGTTTTTAATAACTTTGGAAACCTTGTGTGAATTGTTAAACTGTACTAAGATAAACACTTTCAATCACTTAGCATCATGGAATTTCTTACCATGATCATATATTTTTCCAAAAGCATGTATGCCTCAAAAAAAGAGGCTTATTGATATATATTTAACAAGATTCCAAGAGAATACAAATAAAATTTAAGAGGGGATATCACAGAGGCCCCTCTATATCTTAACTTCCAGATAAAGTTGAATAACCGACGTGGTTGTTGGGTTGGGTTTCTTCATACCTACGCTTTTGTGCTTTAATCCAACTCTGCCTAAGAACCCTACCATTTCTCTAATCTTCTCTCTCTCTCCTTCTCTCTCTCTCTCTCTCTCTCGTGCGCGCACGCGATCTGTTTGTAACCACCTGAAACCCTACCGTGGAGACCAGATGAGGGCATCAAGTTTGGGAAGAGATCTGCTACGTTTCAACGAATTCAGGACATGGAGGGAATCCCACCAGACTAGCAGAGGCTATTTTCGCTGGGAAATAGCTGGAGGATGGCCGTACGTTGGCATACTACAACATCCAGAAGGAGTCGACCCTTCACCGTGTTCTGCGTCTCCGTGCGCTTTCTAAAAAACCTGGGTTTTCATGGTTCTTTGATTGCTTGTGTGGTTCTGTTCCGATGAAAGTTGGAGTTGTTCGTGACACAAATGGGGCTTATCAAGGAATTTACTTTGTTGTATTTTGATTTTATTATGATTTTTGTGGATTTGTTATTTGCAATGAAAATCATGGTGATCTATTAAATTATCTTGACTCTTTACTATTGTTCTATGTGCAATTCAAGGGGTTACTATGAAGCAAGGGTGCGGGTAAGTGGTACGGGTACGGTCTAATACGGGTATGTTGAAATTTAAACACATAGGGTACGAGTATGCTGAAATTTAAAAACATGGGGTACGGGTACGCTTGTGGTACGACGGTGAATTTATTTATTTTTTGTACCTTTTAGCATTACATTACATGTATGCTAAATACAAAATTATTTTTAGCTTATAAGAGAAAAAAATAAATGTTAGATTATATTAGCATTGTCGCCCCAAGGTTGTCTTTGGCAATTGCTAGTTGGGACGGCAAATGGCGATACTTGTTGGGTTGGACGTACTTGTTGGGTTGGACGACAATTACTACGGCAACAATTCTTACACAAATTTAAAATTTTAACATTTTTATTAAATCAAAGAATCTAAATCATGTTTTTTAATATTCAAATATGTCTTTGTATCAAAAGAGATAATTTTTTTTTACTCTAGTACTTCTTTAAATTTTAAAAGTTTTATATAAGTCCCAATATATCCATTCACATACCAAAAACGTACCACTACCATACCCATAACGTACCAATGGCGTACCCAAAACATACCGGTACCGTACCCCACAATTGGAAAAGTACTTGATACTTTTTTGGAGTACTCGGTACGTACCGGTGCCGTACTAGTACCCGGTGAGTGTACGCCCCCATTTCCAGAGTACCCGTGCATCATAGAGGGGTTATTTGCCTAATCTTACATTTGTTAGGAAATTGTCTCAACTCTTTGCTATTGTTCTGTTTGAAATTCAAGGAGTTATCTACCAAATCGTACCTCCTTGGTAGGTTTTCGTTTTCCAAACTTTAGCTAAAGATGATTAAAATTGAAAATATAAAATTCAATCCCATTTAAAACAAACATGATATCTTCCCATCCCTGCTACAATCCATTGTCAAAGAAACATGAAACAAGAGTTGGTCTCATCATTAGTAATCTCACCTCACTGGTAATCCCACAAAAGCTACACCTCTAATCAAACACGGCCTAAAAGTGGCTATCATCACTGACAAGTCATGCCGCAAAAACAAAAAAAAAATTGACATGGAAGTTGTAACATTATTTTCCTGCAAATTAGAAGAGATTTTAGTAGGTTCTGAATTCTGTTCAACCCCAAGCACTGGGGCCAATCAAAGGATATAGATGTGTAGTGGAGAATTTAAATAAAGTAAAGAGCTCAGAACTGAAGAATTAACTTCTTTTCCTTTGGCTATTTTGGACAATGATGCTACATTTCTATTTTTCTGTTTGGTACTGCAACATCAATATGTGGTCATCAATCTAAAAACATGCCTGAATATTGATGTTTGGACTCTGCATGTTATCTACTTATCTCTCTCTTACTTTGATTACCATATCGGGCAGGTGGTGGAAGCGAGAGCTCTTTGCTTGGTGTCCAAACGGGAATTTGTTTCTTCTTCAGATATTGAAGAGCATTCTTATGTCCTGAAGAACATTAGTAGTTCTGCTTGCACCAATGATATTTCTATGGAGATCCAACTCCAAGATCTCTATGATCAATTTGAAATTAAATTAGACGATTTTGAGGTGGGTCCTTATCTTTTAAAATATTAATCATCCTTTCCCCCAATTTGCGAGTACTAAAGAAAGAAAATTGACATCCTGCAGGTGAAGGCGACGATACCTTACTTTCCTCAAATTGTCTCGGTGTTGGAGAAATTATCTGCCTCTATTAGATTGACATCCTGCGCCATCCCTGATGAATCAATACTTAAACAGTTGGAGGTTAGTAAATCTCTCTAAATATAAGCGCATGTATGTAATTAATTAGATGGTGTACTTAAGTTTGATTTCTATCTTTTAATAAGTGAAGTTTTCTTTCTTAATTTAATTCTTATTGGATTGAAATTGGATTACTCCAGGCAGTAAATATTTCTGTTTCAATATTGTTTTAATGAGATTCAAAAACTTAAATCTGTTGAGTTGTGTTGGTGCCTCATTGAAGCATTGTGACATCATGCCCGTTGCATGATATCCTAAGGAGCATGAAATGATTGAAGGCTGCTTTCATTCTGAGACTGTTGTCATTGAAAGTGTACTCACTTGTTATGCATCAAGTATCTACAATAACATTTTTGTCAACTGTACCTGTGGGCATTTCTATGTCGTCTCCACATGTTCAGATTTCTACAAGTTCAGAGAACATTTCTTATCTCAATGTAATTGTATGGCACAAGCATACAGGATTAAAACATTGTCACTTTTTAGGAGGTGTGAAGAAGATACAAATAAGGGTTAATTTGTTAAGAGTTTGTGGGATATGGCGCATATATATAGCTCAGTTTTTGATATTGATACTGCGTGATACTGCGTGAATGTTCATTGTTTTGAGTGGGAAGAAGAGAGAGGCTGGAGGTAGAGAGTTATTGGCTTGTTTACTGGAAACAGTAGGAGAAGTCACGGGAAATAGTTGTAAAATCATTTAGCATAGATTGTAGAGGTTCAGTAGTTTTGTCATTAATTTGGCTATAAATTTTACCATACCATGTTTCAAATCATTCTTTTAATTGTGTATATATGTAGTGGCTCTTACGGAGTCATCTGGGAAGTCCTTACCCAAAAAGCCACATCAAGGTGAATGTTTGATTGATTACTCTAGAAGAATTCTGTAATTTGGTTTTCCTCTGTTTTTCTCTTGGTTTCAGGCTTATATTACTATGCCAACACTTCATGTGCACTTCTCTCCGTCAATATATGGTGCAGTTCTGGGATTGTTTGCCAATTTTGATATGTTGCATTCAAACTCGGACAACTTTCTGCCAAAAGTAAATTCATTTAGTGTCTTGTCAAGTGAACTGGCAACTCCAAAAGCTTTTTCTTCCTCCATCATTGTGAATTTGGAATCAATGAGTTTCCATATCGACCTTGAAAACATTAAAGAAAATGGCTGCACTCTCTTGCTCAATCTGCAAAAGTTAGATATGAGGTATGTTTTTAATTTATTTTATTCTTTTGCACACAAGCAACCAACAAAGTTCTCACAAGTCACAACTACATGAACGCAAGCACATACCTGTTCTCTTAATAGTCTTCCACGTTCTGTTTATTGCTTCATAGCTAGTTTAATATTCTTTCAGAGGTAAATTTATTTCTGCAAATACAGGAGCAGGGTGTTCGAGTACGACAATTTATGGCCTTATATTTGTGAATGGTTAAGAGTTAATTCTACACTGAGATGTTAACCATAAAATTTTCAAACATCTCAGTTGATACCTCCAGAATATTTCTTTTGTAGCATTGGTGTATCGAACTGAATCGTTTGATACGTTTTGCAAATCACACAATACTGAGCGATTCATATCTTGAATTGTATGATTCAGGCAGAGTTTTCAAGTGGAGAAGTTTAGATCAGTTCTTTCCTGATGATTCATAACCACTGTGATATAATTTCTAAGTCTTGTTTTTGGTCTATAGACCATACAAAATATTGTTTATTCTTTCTAAATTGTTAAAAATGAACAAGTTATACTTATTTGTGGACTGAGTGTGAAACCCAATGACCTGCTCATCTAAGAGCGAGGTTTGATTTATGTTTTGCCAGTGTTTGTTGCCTCAATATTAGTTTTTAACTTTTTTCTTCCCTATTGCACACCCACCCCCAATTTTGGTTGCGTGGTGTCCTTGCTTCAGTTATTCCATGATATGTGAAGTTTGAACCATCACAATCTACGTAGCTAGGAGCGGATCCATGAATTTAATACAATGGGGCACCTCATATTTTATAATCGTGTAAATTTGTTTCACAACCAATTACATTAGATGATATAATCATTCATTAGTAAGTACAAAAGTTTATAATTCATATTGTTAAGCCACAAATTATCCCAAAAGTTTAAGTTGTTAGAAAATGGGTCCAACAATGTATATCGAGGTATCCAACTCTCCCGCTCATGTCTGACCCAGTCTTGCACGTGGGGAGGCAAGTAAATGAACTAAACACGTGCACCATTATAGATAAAATATAGTGCACAATAACAAATATAACAAGGAAACAGATGAGAATTGAGCCCAGGACCTCCTGAAACCGTAGGTCTACTACAATGTTAAGTCACTAGTTGTCCCAAAAGCTTAAGCTGTTAGGAAATAGACCCAACAATGTGTATCAAGCTATCCAACACATACTTTCACAAAAGGGTCTAATATTTAAACATTTTGAAAAATCTAGATATTTAAACATTTTGAAAAATCTACATATTACTTGACAAAATTTCGAAAATATTTTTTATAATTAATCACAATGGGTTTTCCTTTTTGTAAAAGTTTTGCATGATAGTATAATTATTCAATTGCGTAAAAGACGTCTTTCTTTATGTATAACACCGAACTATCATTTGTGCAGAAATTACTCATTCAGTTAAGCAGCTGATTCTCTACAGTATTTTATGACTGAAAATACCAAATCAAAAGTAGCAATTTCAAGCGTTAAGATTAATTCCAAAACTAGGAGCAAGAAAACTAATAAATAAAAGGCCAATCATATTTTTTAAAGATGTAGTGTAATTCTTTAGGGCACCAATACAATTATGGAACAATAAATTAAAAAATATAAGATTATTAATAATATGTTTCAATTTTCAGTGGGGGCACATCAGGGTTTTAAATTGCGGTATCGGTCAGAGTAACGGTCACGGTCGCGTATAACAGGTATCGGGAGAATCGATCAGTCTATAACGGAAATCGGTAACCATGTTCGTGATTTTTTATCTAGTGGTAGCAAATGGCGTAAACTCATTGATAAGCATATCATAGACTTATTTATTACAAATTAAACATTTATCAGTGTTTTTTATTAATATTGACACTTAGATTTGAAGACAAAAATAGAGTTTTAGAGAGGAAAGAAAAACCAAATAGTTGGATTGTCTCGGGTTGCGTATCGGGAGTATCGGCCGATGCGGACCAATACGGCATTGATACGCGATACGTATCGGCCATATCGTCGTTACCATAGGAATTTTCTATAACTCCGATACTATAGTGCGTATCCGAATCAGAGACCCAAGATACCGTTACGTAACGGCCAATATGTTATGGTATTGGCAATATTTAAAACCGTGGGGCAAATCCCTAGTGGGCTTTAGCTTCCTCCAACCCTGGTAGTGGCTGCTTAAGCCCTTTTGTTTAGATTTTTCCCATCAAAGATCCAAAATAAATTGGGTTAGGCCAGGGTTTTAAAGCTTGGCTGATGCGTAATGGTTTTTCTAGGTATTGGTTTGGCTACACACAAAAAAGGTGATAAAAACATTTATAGGTGTATTGGCTAATATGATCTATATGTGTTGTTAGCGATACGCTCGTTACACACATCGTTACATGACAAGAACTCACATCAAGACAAGAGATCTATCAAGCACCTTTATTTTTTGAATTTTCTTCCATTTCAGACTTTTCACGGGGTGCATTTTCCCTTTTTTGTTACTTCTCAATGTTGATTGTTACAATATTTGTATCATTGCACCAACAATTATTAGCTTTTATTTTCTATATTGTCGTGAGTTATTTATTCTCGTATCATTTCTAATATTCTAAATAGTGAGATTATTTTACTATGATAATGTACCATTTTTTTTGGTCTTAAAAAGCAACATAAAATTCAATATTATTTTGCAAAAGATGTTTTAGTTGTCAAGATGATGATTAATATTCACTACAAACGTTCTGTTTGTTATAACAAGTTAGAAGATGTTTATGACTGTTTTCTATGGCATTTGTTAGTGTTTGGGAAAAATCTATGAATTCGGTTTTTGATATTCATTACACGTTGGCTGATAATCATGATACTTGCTATACTTGAGCGTCATCGTTATGGCCCAAGATTTAAAACCCTGGGTAGGCAACCCTAAATTTGGCAAGCTGTAGTTAGCTGTTTTTTTGAACTTCCTGCGGTTATCTGCTTCCATGTAGAAGGTTTAAAATTGTGCTAGAAGCTTGAACCTGAGCATATCCAGAAGCTTGTGCCACATGCTCACTACTTTAGCCTTCTTTTCTACTTCTTCTGCCATGGCATATATGAATGAAACTCAGGATTATAATGAACAGATGGTCCAGCCAAGATTTCCTTTATATTGCATTGGGAGAACATGGACATAGTATGATAGAAAATGAACCAAATGACAAGTACCAAGAAGTAAAACATACTTAAAAATGACTAAACAACAATGCTGAAGACACCAACCTGAGCATTTCCTTTATATATATATATATATATATTGTTTCTTCAGAATGCTTAATGAGCTATTTTTGGCACCTATGATCCATATGAAGGTTGCTATTTCAATGTAAAACAATATCTCCCTGACCGCTTTCTCTGCAGTCCATGCTTTAAAATTCTGCTTCAGACAGTGGAGTGCTAATGTTCAACACCGTGACTCTTGTTGCGAGAAACTGTCAAGTCCAACTTATTAATTGAAAAGCTGTTAAGTCAACATTTAATGAAGTCAATTTTTGCTTAAAGAAAAATGTTATTAATGGGAGCTGTCCCGATAGCATACTGAGAGATAAGGTTATAGCTTTATTCATCAACTTGCAGGTATTCTTTAATGGAGTTACAGGAGTGCTGGATCTCTATAAAGGCAGTGAAAATAACCACTTATTCATTGGAAAGCGATAAAGATGGCCATATTCTATGCTCATCTGGGAACCCTTTTCCTGTCCATTATGCTCAGCAGCCAGACATATGTGGTGGACATTGTAATGAAAGTGAAAATTTCTGTCCCGAAAGCGCATCTTCCAATCAATGCTTTCTTTTACATTACGCAGAATGCAGGAATTTAGACATAATTTCCCACAAGTATACATTATGCCTTAGTGATGTTGATCTTCACTGCTACCCATATATAATCAGATTGCTTGTGGAATTTTCTGATAAAATAGTACAGTATGGTGCATTTCACCCTGTTCAGAATTCATTTAGTTCTATGAATGGCGAACCTCCTTCACCAATTCATTGTTTTGGCGTCAAAAAGTTTGGCTTCTCAAACTTCTCTGAAACTGGTTCCTCTGAATGTGCCAGCATTCCACTGGAATGCTTTCCATTTGTTACAACTTACAACTTTGGTTCACTTGGTAACCTTGAGAGTCCACTTATTCATGTCATTCCTGACTGGAGGAAAAATTTAAAGCTGAGGGACAATAAAATCAGAAGTCCTAAATTCAGCTTGGTAAGATCAAAAATGTTTCGTGCCCCACCTTTGAAATCTGGATTAGGAAAAGATGCAGTGGCTACGCCAGAGAATTTGGGTGGTAGTGGTGTACTAATTGATTTAATTCTCAGCAGAATTAGGGTTCATTTTCATGATTGCTCTTGTATTGTGGGAACTGTCTTTCTACCTACCTCAAAATCTTCAATCTCTATCATTGGAGACTGTTTGGATATATTGTGTTCTACTGAGGGCTTGCTTCTCTCTTCATCTTGGTGGCCTCGAAATATCCATGACTATCTGTGGGGTCCCTCGTCAACAAATCTTCCCCCTATTTTAAATATGAGGTTGGGCAAACAAAAAAATGGACCATTCAGATCCCTCCTTGAAATAAGCTTCAGCATTCAGCATGTATCCTGCATTTTACCACCTGATTTTTTGGCCATAATAATTGGCTATTTCTCATTACCTGATTGGAGCTCCGAGGGAAATAAACAGGCTTTTAGCGAAAATGCAAGGTTTATGGATTCGGAAGATAATGATGTGATTACTTATAAGTTTGAAGTAGTCGACTGCACTTTGTTTACACCTGTGGAGAGTGATGATCCTAGGTTTCTGAAGCTTGAAATTCCACAGTTGTACTGTAGTTTCATCAATAATAACTGTTCAAATAATGTGTTGAAGGGCATTCCTACTGAATGCTTGGTTGACTCAAATAAAATTGCGGAGAGAAATCACTGTTTGAATGTATTTGGACGGGATCTCTCGCTGTCACTCCTGTTCTTAAATACTAATAAATTTGACGACTCAATGGTGGATGCAAAATGTGGACATGAATACATTACCTTTATTGCACCATTCAGTGCTGATGTATGGGTCAGAATACCACATGAAAATAACTCCTCTTGTGTCAGCTCTCTTGCTTCAACATGTGTCATGGCTAGAGTGGACAGTTGCCAACTTATTGCGAAAGGTAGATTGATTTAATTCTGGTCAGTTGCGACTTTTTTTTTTTTCATTCCAATCTTTGACTGTTGCTTTATTAAATTGACATGTCCAATACAACCCCCCCCCCCCCCCAAACCAACAGATGGCTACATTTTTGTTGGATTCAAAGCACTACTGGACATCATAGATCGCTTTTCCTCCGTTGACAAAGAATCTAAGGGTTTCACTTCCGATGTTCTACAGTTTCTTCAGTTCAAGAAAAGTATAAAGGAGAATGGCGCATTTCAACCACAAGCCTCAACGTTGACCTTCATGGAAATTAGATGTTGTGTCAATTTGTTGTCAATAAATTTCTATCACTCAAGTAGTGATTCAGTCACCTTGGAAATTCTTGCTAGGGCTGCTATGCAATTTATGTGCATTGCTTCATTTAAAAATGAGATACCATTGTTCCTGGATGCCTCATTCCGTTCACTAGAATTGTTTTCTCATCTTAATTCTGTTATGTTAGCAGAATGCACATGTTCTTGCCCAGTCTCATCAGCCCTTGGCATTAATCTTTCGAGGTTACATCAAGGTGAAAATGTGGTTCATGTTTCCCTGCCTTCCCTAGATATTTGGTTACATTTGCTTGACTGGACTGAGGTCATTAACTTACTCAGTTCTCACCGTGCACAATTAGCAAAAACTTCAATTGTGGACGCTTCGCTAATGAATTCAATTTTGGGCCCAGTGGATCTAATTGAAAATGTGATGGTTAGTGTTGCAGAAGGTTCTCGTCAATTTCTGACTACACCAGACTGTTTTGCATCAGAAAACATGATGCAGGATGCTACTCTCCTTATTGTGAAGTCAGAAAATATAGGCATAAACATTCATATCCCTGTCTGGATCAGCAGAGATGCATTTACCATATTTGGGGAGCCTCAAGTTCAAGAGGAGAGACCTCTCAGTGAGTCATGTGATGTAGAGGAAGGAATTCATTCTAATATTATTACAGTTGCTTTGTACAACAGATGTATCGAACTGGTTTTTAGTCGCAGAACTGCAAAAATAAAATCCAGCTTGGATAAAATAAATGGAAAAGTGGGGATGTGTAATGGTAAAAATTCCCCGTCATGGCCTTTTTTCCAGTTTTCTCAGGTTAATATTGAAGCCGAGATTCGTAAAAGCCAACTGAACCTTGTACATGTAAATGCTGAGGTTCAATGTGACAGTCTGGATGTGTGGCTTTCATATCACATATTCTACTTTTGGAAAAGTATGAGGTTCAAATTTCCTGAAAGGGGGTCGGCTGGATTTACTTTCGGTGGTGGTGATCTCAGCATCAAACTCAAGAAGAATTCTATTTTGTTGACGGATGGAAGGGTATGTTGTTTTTTCTGATTACCGCAATTAACATTCTTTGTGATCAATCTTCTTTCTAGTTTATTACGGCATATTTGATTGCAAGACTACTAATTTGGCAGGGGATAAGATATCTTGGGATTATTTGTCCTGGGTCTAACCATTCATGGATTGAAATGTCACATCCTGCATTTGGGTGGGGAGATCCGTAGTGGGTTCCACTTCCACCATATTTGGTTGAGAAAACCCACCTCCCCGACAATTGTATAAGAGTAATATGCTATATGTGGGACAGTGGTATCTAAAGTTAGCTGGTTGTATGAAATCCCATAGCTGGAATCACATACCAAAC
Organism: Heliamphora ciliata; assembly: GCA_032360265.1. Taxonomy (NCBI): domain Eukaryota; kingdom Viridiplantae; phylum Streptophyta; class Magnoliopsida; order Ericales; family Sarraceniaceae; genus Heliamphora; species Heliamphora ciliata. Next base: position 160,149 of record JAUMHN010000013.1, read on the forward strand.
ATGGGATTATGCAGGGCTATTCCAAAATAATCCATTCCAAAGGAATACAAGCCTTTGATGAAGCGTAGCCTATGTTCCCTTTGACAAATATTGTTAGTTGTTGTGGGCTATGAAGCACAAACCCTTTAATATAGTAGCCATAGTAGCGTCCAACATGTGTTGGACATAGACACCCCATGAATCTGTCAGAAAATCTGCTGACATTTTTATTGACTAATCCTTCCTAATTCACATCTTTGTTGAAAGAATTTTTTTTCTAATTCTCTTGGAACAGTGACATTATATTTCTTTTGTTTGACACGCTAGGGACACGGTTCGGACGTGTATGTCTTGTAATTAGACACATCTCATGACATTTTAAGGACAATGCTTGTTATAATAATTGAGTTCTAAACTACGTTGCAATAGTTTGTTGACGAGGTCTGTGAGTTTGTGAGGAGTTGTTTTTGGTTTCATTCCTATGTTAGTGAGGAAGTTTAAATCATGCATTGAATGAGAGTTAAAACTGAAATCGTGATATTTATTTTTTAATGGTTTATTTATGTTTGTATAGGTAGCAAATAAAAATATGTAAAACAAATTTTTTGATAATTCTGTCATGTCCAGATCCTTATTTTGTTAAAATAGCTGCGACAAAGGTTCATAACCATATATTCTTTTGGTTTGTTGAATTTCTTAATTATGTCGTCTTAGGTGTATGTTTTATTTTGCTAATATTTTCTTGATCAACAATAAAAAGAACAGAAAATTGGTGAACAGTTCAATTTATAGGCCATTTACTGTTTTTCATGTAGCATAATATTTCTTAATAAGCAAGATCCATCCTCATAAAAGTTTTAACACGTAAGGTCCTCTATTGATGCGTGTATGATTTTTTGAGACAAAAATACCTTTTGTATAGATAAATTTATCTGTCTTATTATAAGCATATATAAATATCTTAGATAAATTTATCTGTCTTATTGTAAGCATACGTATAAAGAACACATAAATTTATCTGTACCTTTCAAAACGTATATAAAAGAATACAGATAAATTTATTTGTCTTGTTGAAAGCACGTGTAAGGTGTTATGTCTGAACAGATAAATTTATCTGTCTTATTGTACGTACGTATAAAGAACACAGATAAATTTATCTGTCTTTTATTAAAAGCACATGTAAAGAATATAGATAAATTTATCTGTCTTATTGAAAGCACGTATAAAGAATATCGATAAATTTATCTGTTTGCATTATCTGTGTTGATATGCAAACAGATAAATTTATTTGTTATGCATAAATATGCATATTTGTTTTACATATTAAACAGATGGATATCAAACAGATAAATTTATCTGTTTGTTATGCAAAACAGATAAATTTATCTGTTGCTGGGTATTTTCGGAAAAAATCACACGGTTGGACTTTGCGCGTTAAAATTTATTTTTTTGGAACTTTGGCTGAAATTCCCTAAAGAGAAACTGTATTAGAGAACATGCCAAGGAGGCAAAACCCTTGTACAACCAAAATAAAAAGGGCAAAAAAAGAATACAAGAAGAAAGAAACCACAACACATGTACAACAAACAAATAAAACTTCAAAATTGTGCCAATTTCATTTTCGTATAATATGCTTTGCCCTATTTTGTCGTTGATTCTCCACCACCATTTCCAACAACAATAGAAGAATTGATATCTAGATGCTTTACCCTAAACCATAGTTTTAAAAATCAGACTTTACCATTACGTAATGGTTTTGATGCCTCCCGATTCCGGTTACAAACAATTTAGTGGTGTGACTGAAATTAACATGTGAAACGCTCATTATGGTCGCCTTAAAGGCCATAATAGCACCGTGAAGGTCATAACAACCTCTTATGTTACTATTATGGCTATTACAGTGATTGTAAATGCTCCTAGGTATGTGAATCAATGGGGCGCGAAAACACATAAGAACTCTTGAATGGAAATGGAAAAGAAATGCAACTCCAATTCCTTCGGAAATGGCAAGATCTTTGGCGCAAGAAGAGGGGGTTGATCCATATCATCTTGACTTGGTTCTGCTTACTCAATTTTTTTAAGAGTACCGAGTCGGGCTCTTCTCCTACCTGTATCGAATAGAACATGGGGTTGAATCATTTTTTTTAATTTGTTCTTTAAGTGCAAAGGGCGAAGAAAAAATAAATATTCTTTGCCCAAGATTTGGATTACTCATTTTATTTCATTTAATTAC
>JAUMHN010000014.1:684782-703698 GCA_032360265.1 Heliamphora ciliata
TATATATTAACGAGATTAATCAGTGAAGCACACCAAGCTTCTTCTCGATACATTGTATATTATACTAGTGTAAACTACAACAATTTTCATCTTATCAAGTATAACATGCATCAACATGCTTTTCTTTGCATAAGTATAGGATGCTTTCACACATATTCTTTTGAAATAATAACAAGAATTCTAAATGCAATTAATCATGCACTTCATGAAACAAATCATGCATGTAATGCCATAGCAATACCTTTGGTATTACAGTCACCCTATAATATTTTCCTATTAAGCTTCTATCAATTACACGTCCCAGAAATAATGCACTTTGCCATGGCATTACATTACATGTATATCCCCAAAATGTAACCTTAGCCTTAGGCCCCCAAGTTTGGAAAAGAAGTTAAATCCCCAAAGGAGCTCCTTTGCTATGTCAAGTTGTGGCTTCTTGTTGGCACTTGTAATGCTAGGCATGAGTATGATGGCCCCAAAAATGAGCTCCTCAACTACGTCAAGCCCGTGGCTCCTTGTTGGTATATGAACTGTAAAGCCTGTGGCTCCTTGTTGGTTTCTGAACTGTTAGACATAAGTACGACGGTTCAGTAGGAAAACTATGCATATAACTAATATGTGATTGTATTCGTGCATACTGCTATATGTAGCAATATAGGTAAGTTCCCAATTTAACATTTTGAAGAAAACTCGTTCTTTAGAACAAGTTCTACTTAACACACTCACGTATCTACACCCCCCATGCATCCATATCCAAACCATTTTCCATTTCTCATTTACAACGTAATTGTAATTATCTTTTTTTTAAATGTTACCCAATTTCAATTTCCATTTTTGAAATTCCAGAATTTGGGTTATTTACACCCGGAGATCTTGCATAACACAAGTTTTAATTCTCCAATCTGTCTTTATTAGCGATAAAATCAAGGGACCACCCAATCCCGTTCCTTGTGCAAATTACAACTTTTGATTGTTGGCTACGTTGTACCCCTCTTATTTTCCCGTGGCATAACCCAACCGTTCCAAATTCAATGTACACACTTACAGTCTTACACAGACCGAGTCCTTGATCCCGTCGAGTCAAGTCCTGCAAGAAAATCAACTCGCACGAAAATCTCATTTTCGTTTCCAAATTCCTGTTTTTCCAATTTATATCACATTGGCACCAAAATTTCATTCCATTTCCAAATACCACATTTATCACAATAACTCATTACATTATCCCACAACTTACTCTTGGCCAATTTTCATGCAATTATCACCAGTATCTCAAATATGCAATTTAAATCAACTTAATCACATAAACATACCCTGAATTTAACATTTATTACAACATACATAATATTTTCCAAATACCATATAAACCCTCATCTATGCCTTTCTTAAAAAATCTCAAATTAAATCAGCATAGTCCATCTAATACATGTTATCTCTCTACATATCTCATAAAAACCATATATCTCCACATTTCATGCATTTAAATCAAGAGGCATTCTCGTGGACCCTAAAATCCCAATCCCCTCCAAAATAGCAACAATATACAAAACAACCCATGCTGTGCTAAAATATAGGAAACTTACCTAAAAAATCAAGCAAAAGAGGAGAGTGGAGAGAGGAGAGAGGTTTGAAATGCAAAGTAATCGGATCGAAAAGCTAATTAGTGGGGGTTGAAGCCCTCGCTGTGTAGAGTGTTCCTCTCTTCTTTGGTGTCACGAGAATCCGATGTTTGAATCTTGTATGCACTTGAATACAAAGTTTATTGTAGCGAGAGTTTAAAGAAGCAAGAGAAGAGAGTACCAAACAATGGGCCCACGACCCACATACCCAATAAATAATAGCACAATAATCAATTAAAAATTCAAGTCTGTACAAAAATTTAGTGAGAAAGTTTGTTTGCATACAAACACACTCAACTTTGTAACACAAGATGCATGTGCAATCTTACTTATTGTAATAGAGGAGCCAAATTACAAGATAAAGGGAAAGAAATCAAATCAAATGGTCATTGATAAGGGTTTCGAAGTAGTAGACAGGAAAAGGTAAGAATAAGAGATAACTCTTAATTAAACATGTGAAGGGGGAGAAAATACTGAATTCAAAAAAAAAAAAAAAAAAAAACAATAGTAGCAGTTACAAAGCATGAGTCGGCTTCACTTTTGTGCTTGCACCAGCCACCATGTGAGATACTCCCTTTCATACTATAGTATTATATAGTGTTTTGCATTCGATGTAAAAATTTTTTGTTGATTGTTTTTACCAATTTACCCGGACTTGAGTGTGAGTATGTGTGTGGGGGTCAGACTTGGAAAACGTCTAATTGAAGGATAGTGGACCCGGTAAAAAAAGATCAAAAAACTGGATATGGATACGCGGACTCAGGAAAAAAAAGATAAAAAAACTAGATACGGACACGTGCATACATTGTCCAAATGAAATATATATTATAGAATATGAACACAAATATTGATTGATGATAAATCGTATGGCCTAATGATTTTAAAATGACTCATGCATACTGTCATGAACCATATGAATGCATTAATTTGGTATAATATATCTGTAAAACACAGATTTAACAACTCATATTTAAATCCCATCGGACCAAAAAACAGACTTAAAAGAAGTTTCCTTATTTGGTCAAAGCCCACTTAAAACTTATTTGTAAAGCAAGCATGGGTTGCAGCCCATATCTAAAGTTCTTGACTGACTGACCCATGTTTAATACCTGTAGCCCTAGCCCATATTTGAGTTTCAACAACTGTTTACAACAGTACTCAGCATCTCGTATGATGTTTCCCCTCAGTCTCAACTTTTCATCTCATAACAAGAATAAACAAAAAGACAACGAGACAAAACGAAACCCAACTTAAAAAAAAATGAAAAAGCTCCCCAGGGAAGACGCTTCAAGAGGGATACCTAGGAAATATCCTTGACATTCCATTGAGGAAGGTGCTCCCCATTGTTATAGTTGCAATCAAATAGGCCATTAGGGATAGTATTTTTTTTTTAACTATATAGTTTTTTTTAAATATATAGTTTTTTTTAAATATATATTTTTTATGTTACTTTGCTACATTGCACAACCATCTATCTCCAATTTTCGAAAACAAAATCAAGCCACTAGAGGTTTCTCGCAGTTCAAGACTTTTAGCACCATATCCTAAGCCATCGGGTATGTCTCACATCTAGGTCCTCCCTTTTCCCAAAAACTTCAAGGCAACCAAAGGAGATGTAGGGGAAGATGAAACAACGTTCAAGCAATGACAACCCAGCAGCAAGGACCTACTAAACCTTCTAGCAATCTCTTGTTTAAGAGTCAAATTTGAAAGATCAAAGGAATGGTCAACGTAGGCGTTGACAATTGATTTTTACCGTTAAAGTTCATTTAATATGATGGGCTTGTCTACCTTCAACCGCCTCCATATGCTATCCCTCTACCCTTTGACTCCAACTAATATTGCAAATTCCATCATTATGTTGGGCATAATACTAACATATGCATAATTTTTAGATTTTTTATTCAAGACCTCATTAAGACCCATTATATTCGAGGAGTCAAGGATTTGCAGGAAATTTCAGATCGAAGAATAAAATCAAAATATGGTGTGAAAAAACCTAAATCGACGTGAATGGTAGATGCCTCTGGAACTTATTTTTGTTGGTTAGTCAAGGGAACAACCACAATATTATGCCCAAAGAAGTAATCTTTGATGATTTTCCATACCTTCCCTGCTGAGCCTCCTCTGACTTTGATCTTGGTCCTCTCCCTTTTTATAACATACCCCCAAACTACTAGTTGACTGGTGATGGTTCGCAATCAAGAAATAAGAAAGTACCTCTAGAACTACATTGTGAGGCTTTAGCATATATTTATAATGAAGAATTCCCTGCCAAAAATGAATCCCATTATAGGAACTATAATAGACATCTCTTCATTAACTGACTAGTATTGTCTTGTTACTTTATTTAAGGCTGAAATGTGAATAGGGATTGTTTCATAATAGTCTATGGTACAATTTAGCTTGATCTGCCTTGCCTTCTACGTTGCGATCTGGTGCTGACAAACAAAAGCAAAAGTTTGATGAGTTCATTTGATTGTCTAGGTATCGACACCGTGTAAGTTGTAAGTTGGACATGACTACAATGTTTTTTATAAACTGTCCAAATAATGTTCCTAAAATGCTTATGGCTATGAGTTCCATATATGTAGGTCTTGTTTGGTTGAATGCTTAAATTTATGACATTAATATTGTATCCGAATTGTTAGTATATGGACGGCTAGACTATTATTGATGAGGTAAATAGTGTAATTTATTTTGTACCAAGTTGTGTTTGATGGGGGAAAGGATAAAGAGGGATAATGAGTGAGGCTCATCATTAAATGATTCAAATAGTCCAATCCCACTTAAACCCAGCACTATGGTATTAGAATAGTTCCCATATGGGGGACAAAATCGGTTAAGGCTGCTTCAATCCCCTTCTTAAATCAACAACCAAACATGAAACTATGTGGAATTATTCTCATATTGTAGGCACCCATCGAACATTAAGTCCTAAGTGGTTGCAGGGCCCTCCTAATGATGAAAGAGTACGAACGAGTATAACATAATCCTTAAAAACACTCAATCCTTTGCTAAATGCCCGTTTGAGCCCTGGCCCGTTCTTCAAAACCACCCAGAATCTAGGACTAAAAGCCGAAGGAAAATTTAAACTAATGGAAGTTACTATCACCATGGTGGCTGTGAGTTTTAGGAAGCAGTTTTAACATATGCAATGCTGGTATGACGGCTACAATTCTTGCGGCCACAGATCCGATCCTAATTGCGCAATTCCATAGATTTGATTGCATTACTATACGAGGGGAGCGTCTGCAGATTCAATCTGCAGCCCCCGCTCATTTTCAACCCTTAGTGATGGGAACCCTAGAAGTTCCCTCACTCTATAAATAGGAGACCTCCCCTCCTTATTGCAGATCGAATCTCATGCTTCCTAGCCTCTTGAAACTTCATCGCACTAAACGCCCGATAGCGACCTCTCAGGGAGGAACCTAGTGGTTGGTGGACGTGGAATCACCAAGTCCTCCTCCTTATCCTGCACTGGGTTATGCGTAAAGCACACCAATCCCTTATCTTCCTCTTTACATCATATCTTCATTTCCAGTACACTGTGACTTGAACCACAGTTGCGGTCGCAATTCTATAGTTGCAGTCGTTAGTTCTGACGTAACTATAATGGAGGCCGCTAATCCAGTATTGCGGTTGTTATTCTATTTCCTGTATTTTTTAGTCTTTTGTTTCATTCTCAGCGTGTTTTATGCTTTTGTATTTCATTCTTTCATGCCATTTTCTTCACATTTATGCTCTGTTCACACACTTCCTCTCAAAACAAAGGCACTATGCATAAACCATAGTGGTGGCCTCATCTTTGTTGTTGTGGCCGTCAGTTCAAGATGCACCAGAATAACGGTCGTTGGTCTAGTTCTTGCGGCTGCAGTTCTGTTTAATTTCCAGGGCCCCTTTTATTTTATGTTTTATGCTTCCATCATGTTTTCCCCTCACTTTACTGCTTTTGTTACTCGCTTTATTTTCCAGTCATCACTTAAGAATGGATTAATAACTATTAAGTATTAAGTGTTTAATAAACCAATCATCCCAAGAAATACTTTAATGCCCCAAACTCATTTTAAGTGGATGCGGACCATACGGTCTAGCGAAAGAGGGTGCTTAACACTTTCCCCTTTCATACCTTAGTTCCCGGACTTTGAATCTCAATTTTGAGTTTCTCAATACCATTTCAAAAAAAAAAAAAAAGGGTGGCAACTCCTTTTCCAATTTGTAGGTATATTAGATTTTTCATTATTAAACTATTTTCAACTCACAAAATGGATACCTACACGGCTACACATATAGTCCAATCCCAGCTTCCTAATCTCCCAACCAAACATGGCCGGGAAAAATAGATGATTGGAGCTTCTGAATAAAAACAGACATTGGTTTCTTGCCAACAAGCTGTAAATTTTGCAGGTAAAATTGTTGCCAGAGGTTGACCTCCATGGTGTGAGTTGGCATCAACATAAGCATATTTTAGCATTCATTTCTGGGCCAAATCATGTTACAATTCGTGATTATGGGGATTCAGGTCAGTAACGTTCATTCACTGATATGAGCTGGATAATTGTTTTTCTCTTCACAGTATGTATTGCCAACAAACTCTTCATCCATCATCCTTCAGATCCATGCAATGCAATAGATTATTCTTTATTGGACCTTTTTATTTTTTATTTTAATCTCTAACAGAAGGGAAGGAACCATTCATTTTGACCAATGAATCCCAAAAGGATATTAAGTTCCTTGAATGGAGACCAAACGGCGGGAGGACGCTTTCTGTAGCATGCAAGCAAGTATCAAAACATTTCTGCAGTCTTGTTGTACATTTAGCTTAATATTGAATTGTGATTTTAGAAGATTAACCGACAGATTATATTGGTTTTTATTGAGTATTATTTTCAATAATTGGATTGAGCAGGGGTGGGATTTTCATATGGGCTGCTTCTTATCCTGGCAATACAGCATCAGTGAGATCTGGAGTTACCTCTAGCACCCTCTGTAGGGGCTCCGGAACTCGATGGACTCTAGTGGATTTTCTTCGAAGCCATGATGACGAACAAATTACAGCACTTTCATGGAGTCCAGATGGAAGATATCCAAACTAGTGTCCATTTGGCATTCGTTTCTATACTATAACTACCCTTCACATATTGAATGGCACCATGAACATGAACTATTAAATACGAGATATCATAACTTCCTTCACGGCTTTTGCATGCCACAAGTTCTTTCTCATCCATTAACTTTCTTTTATCTGCATACTGTGGCCTCTAATGAAACCTTGAATTCCCTGTTTTTTGTTGTCTTCGTATGTACTAGATCTTTATGGTTATTTGCATGGGTGTTGAAGGTTTTACAATGCTAAGAGAAGATAAAAGATGGGTGTATTATTGATAACTAGGTAGCAAAACTTAATGAAGGCATATAGAAAGACTTTTCATAATCGAAAGACAAAACTACCATCATAATAAATATGAAAGACCAAAATGATGTAAAATGCATTCGCCCCCTCAAACTCATGATGCGACCATAGAGAGCATCGATAGTTTGTTGGGAAGAAAATGAAAACAAATAGCAGTGTGAGTATTCGTGAAGAAATTCGCAACAAAAGGTAGGTCAATGGTGCCTGATTGAAGATATTGGCGAATAAAGTAATCGTGTTAAGCATGGAGGTGGTACAATTGGCCCTATCCTTAGAGAAGGATTCTAGCGAATCAAGACGGTGAGTTCGGAAGCTCAACTGATATATGGTGTTGCTAAGTCAGTCCATGTCCGAGTATGTTAGTGGGAAGGACGACTCAATTTCACAACGGTGCCAATGAACAACTTTCAAACTATCGTTGGATTGGAGTTTTTGAGAGAAACAACTTCGGCTGTGATGTCGTACAATACTGTGCATGATGGGACAAAAACCTTGTTTCATCCCTACCATGTCCACCAACAACGTTAAAAAGTTTTTTTCAGCCATGCAAGTGAAGAAATGAGTCAAGAGGCACGAGCTTACCTGGCTAGCTACCTTGTCTATGGAAGAGTTCTTGGAGACAAGCCAGTTTCAAAGCTTATTGAGAAGGTCTTGAAGACGTAATGCCTACTGAGTTCCCGAAGCATCTTCCGCCCAAGAGGGGCGTTGATCATACAATCAAATTGGTGCCGGGTGCCAAATCATCACCTTGTGCTCTTTATATAATGGCCATTCCAGAGTTGCAAGAATTGAGGAAGCAACTCACAAAGTTGATCGCTGCGAGATTCATCATGCCATCTAAAGCACCATTTGGAGTACCAGTGCTCTTCCAAAAGAAGCATGACGAGAGCCTAAGACTGTGCATAGACTACAGGGCTCTCAACAAGATCACCTTCCAGAATAAGTATCCCATTCCTCTCATTGCCGACTCTTTTGATCTGTTGAGTCAAGTAAGGTATTTCACCAAACTTGACTTAAGTTCGGGTGACTACCAAGTGCAAGTCAAGGATGGGGATGAGCCGAAGACAACCTGTGTCACTCGTTCGGGTCTTTTGAGTTTCTTGTCATGTCGTTTGGTTTAACAAGCGCTCCGGCTACTTTTTGTACACTCAAGAACGAGGTATTTCATGAGTATCTTGATAAGTTCATGGTGGTGTATCTTGACGACATTGCTGTGTATAACTCAATGTTGGAGGAACACGTGAAGCATTTGGAGTTGATTTTTTAGAAAGTACGTCAGAACCAACTTTATGTGAAGTTGGAGAAGTGCTAGAATGTATCAAGTTCTTGGGGCATATCATTGAGCATGGGACTATCCAGATGGATCAGAACAAGGTCAAGGCAATTCAAGACTGGAAGCCACCCTCAAATGTGTTTGAGGTGAGATCATTTTTAGGGTTGGCCAACTACTACCAGCGGTTTGTGGATGGGTACTCCAAAATTGCCATTCCTTCGACAGAGTTGTTGAAGAAGAATGAGAAGTGGACTTGGTCAGGGAAGTGGCAAGAAGTCTTTAACGAGTTGAAGTGATCTATATCAGGACCTCAGGTGATCCAGTTTTGGCTTTACTGGATATTTCCAAACCTTTTGAAGTGAAGATTGATGCCTTAGATTTTGCACTTGGAGGTGCTTTGCTACATGAGGGGCATCCATTAGCCTATGAGAGCCACAAGCTAAATGATGCGGAATGGAGGTGCACGGCACACGAGGAGGAGCTTCTCGCCGTGATACACTGCCTTCGGGGGTGGAGGCACTACTTGTGGGCCAACAGTTTGTAGTGAAGACTGACAACTCAGCTGTGAGCCATCAACTTCACGCTCACCTCGACAAGGATTTTGTTGTGACAAAAATCATCAACCTTGTTAAGGCGAGGAAGATATGTCAGTTTTGGAAACAAGATGGCTTATTCATGACAACGGGTGACAGAATTTTTGTACCTAAAGCTGATGGTTTGAGGAGGATACTCTTAGTTGAGTGTTATGTCATTAGATGGGCACGACATCCAGGGAGTGAAAGGACTTTAGCTTTGTTCGAACAAGGGTATATTGGCCTCATATGCGTGATGATGTTGAAGAATATGTTCGCACTTATCTCACATGCCAACAGGACAAGCAAGAGCATTTAAAGCAAGGCGGGTTGGTTGAACCTTTTCCTATTCAATCCAGGCCGTGGGAAAGTCTCTCTAGACCTCATCACCAGCTTGTCTAGAACAATATTTTCCATTATCGATTGATTCTTCAAATATGCTATCTCTGCACCTGCTCCCAAGTATGTTTCAGCTTTCGAGATTGCTCAACTCTTTTTCAAGTCCATGGTTAAGTACTAGGGAATGCCAAAGAGTATTATTAGTGACTGAAACACGTTTCACAGGAGCTTTCTGTATTAAGCTTTTTAATGTCCTCGGTTCACGTCTTGACATATCTTCAAGTTATCACCTAGAGACAGATGACCCGACTGAGCGTTTCAACATTATGTTGGAGGAATACCTACGTCATTTTGTCAATGCCAATCAATGCACCTGGGTTCAACTCCTTGACATTGCTCAACTATGTTTCAACACTTAGAGGAGTAGCTCTACGGGCAATAGCGCTTTTGAGATAGTCAGTGGCCAATGTGCATTGTTACACCATACAGTGGAAGGACCTTCTATGGGAAGTCACTAAGAGCCTTTCAATTTGCTCAAGATTGGAAAAAGGATGTCGATCTTGTTCATGCCTATTTGAACAAAGCAGCTGACAAGATGAAGAAATGGGTGGATGAGAACAAACGACCATTGGAATTCAAAGCGGGAGATCAAGTTCTTGTTAAGCTTTAATCGAAAGAATACAAATTCTTACAGGGCAAGACAGGAGACTTATTCGGAAGTACGAGGGATTGGAGGGATCGGTAACCGTTTTTAAGAAGATTAGGAAAAGTGCCTATAAAATCGACCCTTTGTCGTGGATAAAAATTTACCTAGTCTTTCATGTTAAGTATCTGAAGTCTTATCATGTTGATGTGGAAGACCCATCCTGTAATGAGTTCACACGAGAAACTATTATGGCCAAACCAAGGAAGCGGAGCTCTTAAGTCATTCAATAGATTGTATGACAACCTCTTCGAGAAAGACATTCAAAGAGTTCTTTATCAAGTGGCAAGGACTTAGTGATGATGAAATCAGTTGGGAGGAGTCGAACTTGATGGCTTTCGCAGAGGTGATCAAAGAATAGCCCCTCACCGCTAGGGTGCGCAAACGCCCCAGCTAGCACACTAAGCATAGCTCGCACAATTGTGCCCAGATTTTGTTTTTTGTGCATTTTTTAAGGGTTTGGGCATATTTTTCTGCACACCCCTTAATCATTTTAGTTCTAGGAATTATGAGCTATTTTATGATATAAAGCTCATAACTTAGTTCTTTTTGCTTAGTTTCTTATGAGCCATTATGACTCCTAAAAAATGGTAATGTTTCCTCCTACCAGAGTGTAAAAGGTTTAGAATGCTATTATAGGGATGGGTCACTATGCGAACTTGCCTTATTACCCAATTGTTGTATTTTGCTAACTACTAGGCCTTGCACCGTTAATTACTTGGGCAACAACCTTGCATTATAGATTATGCTTGGTAGACTTGCTCAACAGAACCCAGCAAGCGCCACATGTGGTGTGGACTGTATGCGGCTATGCCACAAGCACTCATTTTTGGCACGTTACAGTGCTGTCGGTTGGCTAAGCGGCCCGTTGGCATGTGGTGTATGCTTGGTGCTGGTCATGGCCCCATGGCTAATGTCTTAGGCGAAGTTTGGGCATTCTTGTGGCCATCTTTTGGCATTGCTTGGCCCACCTTGTGGCCATCATCAGTGCACTAAGCCACGTGAGCTGTCATGGGGTGCCAAGAGGCGGCCCGTGACAATCTCTCCCTCTTTAACGGTCATCGTCCTTGGTGACTTCACAGCTAGGTATTTTTTGATCTCCTCTGCGAAAGCCGTCAAGTCTGACTCCTCCCAACTAATTTCATCATCACCAAGTCCCCGCCACTTAATAAGGAACTTTGTGAATGTCTTTCTTGAAGAGGTTGTCACACGATTTGTTAGAATGACTCCTAAGCTCCTCTTCTTTAGCTTGGCCATAATAGTTTCTTGTATAGGCTCATTACGGTGGGTCTTCCACATCAGCATGGTAAGGCTTCAGATAGCTAAAATGAAAGATTGGGCGAAATTTCATCCACGATGGATGGCTGATGTTATAGACACTTCCTAATTTTCTTAACAATAGTAATCGATCCCGCGTACTTGCGAATACGTCTCGTCTCGCTCTTATAAGAATTTTCATTGCTTCGATTGAAGCTTAACAAGAACTTGATCTCTTGCTTTAAATTCTAATGGCCGTTTGTTCTCATCTACCCATTTCTTCATCTCGTCTATTGCTTTGTTCAAGTAGGCACGAATAAGGTCGACATCGTTCTTCCAATCTCGAGAAAATTGAAGGGTTCTTGGTGATTTTTCCATATATGGTCCTTCCACTGTGAGGGGCAACAATGCTTGTTGGCCAGTGACCATCTCAAAAGCACTCTTGCCATAAATATACTCCTATGAGCGTTGAAACATAGTTGAGTAATGTCAAGGAGTTGAATCCAGTTGCATTGATTGACATTGACAAAATGACGTAGGAACTTCTCCAACATACTGTTGAACTGTTTGGATTGATCATCAATCTCCAGGTGAACTCGAAGACATGCTAAGACGTGAATCGAGAAAATTAAAAAGTTCTGCCTAGAAAGCTCATGTGAAATGCGTATCTCGGTCACTTACAATACTCTTTGGCATTGCCCCGTACTTAACCATGTACTTGAAGATGAGTCAAGTAGTCTCCTCCCCTCAAACATACTTGGGTGCAAGTACAAAGATATAGCATATTTGGAGTTTGGAGAATCGATCAATAATGAAAATTATTGTTCCAATCTCCCCACCCTAGGCAAGGAGGGGACGAAGTCCAGAGAAGCACTTTCTCACGGTCTGGATGGAATTGGCAATGGTTCGAACAACCTACCTTATTTTGAATGCTTGGGCTTGTCTTGTTGGTATGTGAGACAAGTGCGAACATATTCTTCAACATCATTACGCATATGAAGCCAATAGTACCCTTGCTCTAACAAAGCTAACTTTCTTTCACTCCTTAGATGTCCTGCCCATCTGGTGTCATGACACTCAGTTAAGAATGTTCTCCTCAAACCGTCAGCCTTGGGTACAAAGATTCTGCCATCCATTGTCATGAGTAAGCCATTGTATCCAAAACTAACGTGTCTTCCTTGCCATGACAAGGTTGATGATGTTAGTCACACTAGGATCCTTGTTGAGGTGGGCACGGATGCGCTCTTACATCCCAGCTTGTACAGTTGTGCCCAGATTTTGTTTTTGGTGCATTTTTTAAGGATCTAGGCATATTTTGCTGCACAACCCATAGCCATTTTTATTGTAGGAATTATGAGCTATTTTACGATGTGAAGCTCATAACTTAGTTATTTTTCTTTAGTTTTTTATGAGCCATTATGACTCCTAAAAAATGATGATATTTCCCCTGCCAAAGTGTAAAAGGTTTAAAATGCTGTTATAAGGAGGGGTCACTACGTGAACTTGCTTTCCTATCCAATTATTGTATTTTTCCAACTGCTAGGTTTTGACCGTTGATCACTTTTGTAACAACCTAGCATTGTAATACTCTTTTTGTTCAATTTAAAGCCTTCTTTTATGCACTTGAATGCCATTGTAATTTTTGCTTGTAATCTCAATTTTCATTACATTGTAATAGTTTATGTTGCTGCTAACCTTGGTTTTAAGATAGATTGAGCTTGGCGGGCTTGCCCAACGAGACCCGACAAGTGCCACATGTGGTGTGGGTTGTGTGCGGTTGTGCCACAAGTCTAGCCCCGTGACACTTGGGCTTGCTCCTGGGCTGAAATGCGAAATCAAAATGTGTTGTTGGAGTAGGCAACAAAAGTGGCAAATAGAGACTAAGCTAAGCAAATAAAGTAGCGAATACATACTCTATAGTTCGTCAGAGGCAAAACAAAGGTTTGACAATGGTCACCAGAAGGCAATCGAAGGTTCAACGAGGGTTGCTAGTGGAAGACAAAGTTTCGGTGATGGTCGTTAGACGCAAACATAGGTTAGTGAAGGTCAAATTTGTGAAGCCAAGGTATGCGAAAAAGAGATAACCGAAGTTTAGATGCTATCTAGTCCAGATTTTACAAATTGAGGTCCGACGAGGTTGTTGGTGGTAGAAGTTATGGCGATGGTTGTTAAAGGCAAACGAAGGTTCGACTAAGTTGTAATCTGGCCAAACGAAACCCATATCTGTTCGTGATTGTCTGATTGCGACCGCTAGGGTTGCACCGGTGGTCAACGGGTCAGAGAGGGGTCGACGATGGTATGAAAGAGATCGACGTTGGCTGGAAAGGGATCGACGATGGTTGCCAACGTTGGCAAAGGTCTGCGACGGTTATGCGATTCTAGGGTTCTATGACTGGTTGACGGTGAGATGGTTGTGTGAGGCTAGGTTCTGCGGTTCTTGATCGCTGTTGGAGAGAGCAATGTCAAGGGTTGCAAACGAGGCTGTGCAATGCTAGCCTAGGTGATGCAGGAGACATTTTAGGATATTTTAATTTTGGTCATAACTTTAATTAAGATTTTTTTTTTGTGTCATCTATTTTGGCACATTTATATATTTGTAGTAGTCAAATTTGAGTTGTTCAAATTTATCTTTTTGGAAATTTTCTATTAATTAGAGATTTGTTAGGATTTTATTTTTTGGAAAATTTTCTATTAATTTGGGATTTGATAGAATTTAGTTTCCTTAATAGGTTGATTTTTTTTATTTAGAATTTTACCATTATAAATAAGTTTTGTTGGCCTTATAGCCATTTAGTGTGGTGGTTGATTAATAAAAATAGGAGAATATTCTCTTTTTCCAAAATCTCTGGTATTCGGTGTGAATCAATAAAGATTTTGATGCTTTTAATCCTGGTGTTCATAGAGAATCAACAGGTTTAAAGAAGGTTCTTGCTTCCGACATTCGTTCTCGAATCAACGGATTCAAGTTCTTACCTCTTTTTCTTTCTTTTACGTTTCCCACTGCATCGGTTAGTATCAGAGCTTGTGCTTGATTCTGGATCATGAGACGACAGAGAGTTCTTGGTGATCGATATGCTGTTGTTGAAATTTTCATGCATGAGATGTTCGAGTGACTGAAAGAAGTACTCTTGTGGAGGAGTCAATCATCGTTCCGTCTGAGCATATTACTGCCTTGATCATGGTTGTTCAATCTTACAACCATCCACTAAATCCACATCTTGTGAAAGAGAATGTGGTTGAGTGGCCATTCACTTTAAATATTATTCCAGATCCTGTTGTGGATTGGAATAAACCACCAATTTTTGATGAAGAACCATTTATTATTGAGGAGATTAAAAAAGAAGATATCAAGAAAATATTGCAAAAAGAAGTTGCTTCACCATCATCAGTGTTGCAAACTGCCATGAATTGGCCTATTCTAAGTTGCAGTTTGAAGAGAATTATTTTATTTTTTGGTAACAAAAACGTGGTTGAAGTATTATGTTACATGATTTTATTGGAGAAGATTAACCTAAGCACAAAACTGATGTGGATAAGTGACGGTTTATCAAGTTATTTTAAGTCATGAAAACTCGAGGACGAGTTTTCTCATGTGGGGAGAATGATGCAGGAGACATTTTAGGATATTTTAATTTTGTTCATAACTTTAATTAAGAAGTTTATTTTTTTTGTGCCGTCTGTTTTGGCACATATTTATATATTTTTAGTAGTCAAAATTGAGTTGATCTCAAATTTATCTTTTTGGAGATTTTCTATTAATTAGGGATTTGTTAGGATTTTATCTTTTGAAAATTTTTCTATTAATTAGGGTTTTGATAGAATTTAGCATAGTTTTAAAAAACGGCTTTTACCATTACGTAACGGCGTTACGTAATGGTTTCGGTGGCTTTCGTTACCCGTTATGGCTGATTTTTCTGTGTGGAAGAAATTCACAAGTGTAACAGCCGTGACACCACCGTTGCGGCCGCAACGGACCAAAACGGCACCGCTACGGCCGTTACGCATTGTGTAACAGGATTTTAGATCGTGAATTTTCTGATTTCGTTTTTTCATCAATAGATCTTACGTTTTTTATTATTTTCAACCTAAAATTATTTATAGTAATTTGACAAGCTAAATACTACTTGAGCATTGGGAGATTTGCCTCAAGTCTTTTCAATTTCACAACGATCGGCTAATTTTGCTCTTCGTTGTTAACTTTTGACTCTTTAATATGTTCATTCTTCTTCCAATTTTGATGAGTTCTTTATGATTAAATATTTGCTGAAAGCTAAACAATCTGCTTGATTCAAGATCCATATATCTTAAATATCCATTGTCTATGAATTCGAATTTTTGTGATGCTGTAGGTAGAAAATATGACGTTCAAGTATTCTGTTTTTAAACAAATTGTTCAAGAACTATGCTTGTTTATAACCCCCCTTCAAAAAAATTAGATCTATACAAATTAAAGTTTAAACAACAATATAAATTTTGAAATACTGAATTCAAAATTAAAATTTAATTAATAAATCAAATATTGTGCTTTAACATATACAATACTTTATAGTTATTAAAAATCTAATGACATTATAGTTGTGCATTATGAATTTACAATACATAAATTCATTAATTACTACAAAGAAATAATTAAATTGTTAATTTTAACTAGATTATATAGTAAAAAAAGACATATATTGAATCATGTTTAGAAAGTAAACAAAATTCATCAAAAATTATTTTAAACTTCAATAAATATATTTATGGAATAAAAAGATGTAAATCAATTATTTTTTATTGAGTTGTGCAAAAAATAAAAAAATTCACCGCTCCGGGGGTACTGCTACCGTTATACTACGGCCGTTACACCCTGAAACCGCGTCACCGCTACCATTATCGTTACGCCGACTGCTACCGCTATTTAAAACCATGGAATTTAGTTTTCTTAATAGGTTGATTTTTTTATTTAGAATTTTACCATTATAAATAAGTTGTATCGGCTTTATAGCCATTCAGTGTGGTGGTTGATTAATAAAAATTGGAGAGTATTTTCTCTTTTCTAAATTCTTTGGTATTCGGTGTGAATCAACAAAGATTTTGATGCCTTTAATCCTGGTATTCATAGAGAATCAACAGGTTTAAAGAAGGTTTTTGCTTCCGGCATTCGTTCTCGAATCAACGGATTCAAGTTCTTATATCTTTTTCTTCTTTTATGTTTCCATTGCATCACTAGGTTATGCGAGTACTGGTCTTTGTTGGAGAGATGATGGCTAGGGTTGCGAGTGGGTCCCCTAGCAAGTCGCCGACTTTGATACTATACTACAATGCAAAGAGAAGACGAAAAAAGATGGGTGTATGGTTCATAATTAAGTTACAAGACCAAACGAAGTTATATAAGAAAACCTCCAATAATTGAAAGACTAAACAGTACTCTCATAATAAAAATAAAAGATTAAAATAATATAAAATACATTCACAGAAGCATACCTTATACAAATTGTTTCTCCATTAATCCATATTTAGATAGATAGTTTTCTTTGCGCGAAAGAAATAGATTGAAGATAATTAATTGTTTATAAACTATAATAAACGGTCACAACAAAGATTTATTGTTGTTTCTATTTGAACTATATTTTTGTATGCTTGCATCTCTGTATCTATTAATTGTTATGAATCTGAAATTTTCTTGACCTATTTTCACATATTTGGCATCTGGTTCATATGAGAGCTCGTCATTCACTATCTGGGATGTTGCTCAAGGTATATATAAAATCCTATGCCTATTTGATTTTCTAGCATCAGAATCGGTGTTTTCTTTGGTCTTATGGAATCTCACAGATTCTGCTGTTGTGATTTTAGAAGCATCAGAAACAGTGTTTTCTTTATTATTCATTCATGCCTTCTTCCCTTTTTGGGTATAGAACTTCCTCTTCCTAAAATGTTTTTCTTAAGCTAAATTATTTGATGAAAATTGTATTGAATACATCTGCATGGAATGTCTTGAGATGATGCCCATAATTTGACTGGTTTTTCTTTTGCTTGGGCGTTGGATAACATTGCCCACCCTGAACGCGAGTCATCTTTATCTTGATTTTTTTTTGTCTTTCAATGATCAGTGTGCCTGCATACTTGAACTATATGGCAGTTCGGTATCTGTTACTCACTGTTCATATGTCTATGTACATGTTGGAGTGATTCAATTTCAAAATCTTTTAATGATTTGGGATACAAGTTTCAAGTATAGTTATAAAATATTTGTCTTGCAAAAACCAATTGAAAAAAAAGGTACTTGTTTCTTCTTGTTAAATAGGAAATTAATCATGCAGGACGAGTGTGGTGATTATCACCTACTAAATATTTGTTGCTGATTACAAAAGAAGGGATTACTTTGTTAGAAAGTTATTTTTATTTTATATCTTTTAAGTTATTCCTGCATTTACATTGAGTAGGGGTTTTGGTAATTTGTGTAATTCTACTTCTAATATTAATACATGTTGAGGTGTAGGATTTGATTATGCAACCCTAAATCTATCCTATCCGATATAGTCTTCTCTTTTCTCTTCTTCACCGTCTACATAACTCTTTATTGTACAATTCAATTTAGCCTCAGAAGAGTATTCCGATCCATTCCTAGGTGTCATATAACTCTGAAAATCTTCATAAGGTAAAAAACTGCTGACGCCTGGACGATGATGTTGACATGGCATTAGCACTGGTACAGATGCCAAGGTGCAGCAAAAACACCATCTGATTCATCTCCTCTCTTGATTAATACAGCGAACTTTTTAAAGCCATCAGATGCCACTTTTCTGTTTTCGGATTATTTTCTGAAATTGTGGACTTGATTTTTTGATCTTTGTTAGGTGACGTTGTGTTTGTTTTGATGGTAAGATTGCAATTGAGGGGTGTCGTAATAGTGTTTGGGTACAAGTATTGGGGTTTGTTGCTCAATTATTGGATTTCTCCTCCATGGGATTGGTCCCCAAGAATTAGTTGAGGTGTGGGCAAGCTTGCTTGGACACCTTGAGATATCAAAAAAAACCATTGCCTTTTGGCTTCTTCTCGCCAGTGGCATTTTTGGTAGGGTCACCTCTCTTTGGTGAAACTTTAGTTAGTTGTTTCTTCCTTAAATCATGTGTAGTTTAGAGTGTGATGCTTGTTAGTTGGGGAGGCATCATCGTAGTCATTTTGTGTAGTTCACATTGAATATTTTGAGACCTTCCCGTACTTTCAATGTGACTATTTATTTGTCCAAAAAAATGAAGCTGAAGCTATTTTTGTGGTTTCTCTTTTTCGGTTGAGTTAGGAAAATGAGAAGAAATTGAATATTTATTTGTCCAAAAAATCCATTTTTCTTTTTAGTGACCTATAAAAGATGAGCAAGTATAAGTAAATTCTATTCTCCTTTCATTTTATTTTCACTGGAGAAATGCAAGATCCTAACAGAGCCTTCATGTTTGCAGATGTTCTGTTCTTTTTTAATTAGTGAGTTGTTGTTCATATAATTACAGGGATAGGCACACCCATTCGACGGGGATTAGGAGGCATATCAATGTTGAAGTGGTCTCCCATTGGAGATTATTTTTTCGCAGCGAAGTTGTAATGTTGTTTACTTGCATGACTCAGAATTTGTATGCGTGCTGTTAATCTCAAAGTAAATCTGAAGTGATGATCCTGTTCTTTTCCAGTGATGGAACATTTTATCTTTGGGAGACAAACACATGGACATCAGAACTGTGGTCCTCAACCAGCGGCTTTGTCACT
>JAUMHN010000014.1:743708-754079 GCA_032360265.1 Heliamphora ciliata
AGAGGTTATCTCCGATACTGATAATCTTCATACCCTTGCTTGGATTCTACACTAACATCATGGTGGCTTTAAAAGCTTCCACATCATACACTTTTTTGTGTAGGAACCTTTTCGATTAGACATAGCGCTCCCTTCACTGCATTTGTTTTCACGTGTTTGTACTCAATTTCTACCAAGTCTTCCTCTTCATCTATTAGCACAAGTCGTCTCACCAAGTCCTGCACTGCATCCTCCATTGTTGAAACTTTTTTCCTTCGATCTAAGGAGACATATCCATCCCTAAGCAGGAGAAAGCTCCCATCATGGGAGAGCTACAAAGAGCCCCTTTTTTGCTTTATATTAAAAGTTGAAGCTTCTTTTAGAAGCTTTAACTCAGTTAACCTATTTATTTTATATTTATTTTAAATCCATTTAACAATATACCAACATAAACCCACATAAGTTAATTAAGATTATTCTTCCATAAATTGTCACTAAGTTCAAAAGTGATTCCAATGTAATTATCTTAAGATTTCCAACCACGCGTGTAGATCCTACAATACTCGGTCAAGAAACATGAGATTTATAACCTACATACCAAAAATAAAATGTGCATATATCCTTTAACGCGTGTCGATGATTACATGAAAAAACTAATAAAATAAATAAAGTGCATTCAGGTCTTTACAATCTTCTCCCTTTAAGAAATTTCGTTCTCAAAATTCAACGCGTGCCTCAAGAAAAAAATAATTCTGGATACCTGGAACAAACTTCGAATTCATGCTCCCATGTGGCCTCCTTGACTCCACGATGACACACAAAACTTTGAACGAACGAAATGGTATTTCCCCGCAATGTTTTCTCCCTAAACTTCAAGATCCGTATTGGTCACTCTTCGAATCATATTGAAAAACGTTGTACATTGGCAAGAGTTGCAATGAAAAGGCAAGGCGATATGTCACTTCTCTAATCTTTTCAAGGAAATCCAATGGCGCAATAGATCATGGCAATAGCTTTCCGCTACGACCGACCCTCAGCAAACTCTTCGTGGAGTGATTTTCAAGAAAACATGGTCCCCCAAATTAAAGATCCCCTCCTCAAATCGGTGTAACTCTTATAACGGATTTGTGTAATCAATAAGCGTTAACAAATGGTGGTTGTCTTTTTTTGCCGTCTCACGTATCAAGTTCGTCCCCAATACGATTGCTTCCCATGTGTCGACCCAACAATCGATACTTTAAAAGGTCTACCCTACAAACCTTCAAATGGTGTCATCTCAATACTGGGTTAATAACTATTATTGTATGTGAATTATATTATTGTTTGCAAACTCTGCCAAGATAAATGATCTTTCCAAGAACCACGAAAATCAAATACACAAGTCCGTAGCATGTCTTTTAAAATTCAAATAGTGCACTCAGTTTGACCATTTTTCTTGAGATGGATAGTTATGCTGAAAAGAAGGTTCGTCCCTACAACCGGCTAAAAGCACTGCGAGAAATCAAGAAGTAAAAGCAGAATATCAATCCGAAACAATAGATATGAGTACGGACTTTGATGCTCTTGGAAATTCAAAAACAAAATCCATTGTTTCATGGTCTT
This sequence comes from Heliamphora ciliata, assembly GCA_032360265.1. Classification (NCBI taxonomy): domain Eukaryota; kingdom Viridiplantae; phylum Streptophyta; class Magnoliopsida; order Ericales; family Sarraceniaceae; genus Heliamphora; species Heliamphora ciliata. Next base: position 745,290 of record JAUMHN010000014.1, read on the forward strand.
ATTTCCATTCAGCAATGGATGCAACAATCTAAGAAGGCTGTGATGCTCAGCTTTCACTTGCTAACAAGGTATTGTGAAATGAACTTGGCCACATCTTTTTTTCATGCTCTTCCTTCAAAACTGGCGGTGTAAATCATGATACATTTTCGCGTCTTCTAGGTACACTGCAATGCAAGAGTGATAACTCACTGAGTACATCATGAGAACATGACTCCGGCAAAAATCTTGTTGGTGAATCTCAAGCTCTAATCGGGGTGAATCCATCCCTCCATGTCATCGCAACTCAAAATACAATTATGAATCGGTTAGTTGAGAAAAGTAATTGGAGCCACCAAAGAAATGTATGCCAATTGGAATAAGCAATTCCACAATATCAAGTCTAATTGGCAATGCAATAAAACAAAAAAAAAAATCTGGTGACTCCTTATTCTGTGTACACATGATGCATCATTGAGAACAAAAATTGAAAGAGTATTCTTTTTCTAAAAAATGTTCTAGTCATTAGACTATTATTGGCAACATCTATGCAAACACCTGAACTTTGACATGAACAATTGCATTTCAATTCCTCTCAACTCTCAAGTGGAGGAAAGCGGGTTTTTTTAGAATTAATAATTATATAAAAAAATAACACAAAAAAGAACCCAAAAACCTCAAGTGACCAAAGCATGCTATCTTGAATATCAGGACTCAAGGAAAAAATATTATGATTGTTGATTTTATTTTTAGAAAAATTAAAATTCCAAGAAATCATAGCCAAATTAAACAATGCCATAGAAGCAATGGAAACATTACGAAAGTGGATCAAGTGATATAAATGAGAAAACTGATTACAAGAATATGACATTCCCAAGTATATTCTCAAAACCTAATGGATTCCCCATTTCCCACTTTGAAAGACAAACAAAAAACCACCGGCAAGGTGAGAGGAATAAATAATGAAGACTTATAACCCTAATTAAGCACAAGTGCTATCCACCTATTAGTTTGAACCTCACAGTTACTCTAGATAACAAAATGACATAAAGAATTGGGTTTGTGGACTGTGTTGTGCACAAGGCACAGGACAGGTTGTTGTGCATTAAAACGACGTGGTTCTGAGTCAAGTTAACAAAACCCTACTTTTCCTACTCCCTTTGTTCATTTCAGATTCCAAAGAGGCGTCACCCAACAGTCTATCCAAATCCACCGCCGTGCTACCACCGTTGTCCATCCACCACCACCACGAGGCAGCGAGTTTGTTGGACGGCGGCAGAGAGGTTGTTGGTGTTATACGATATTGGGTGGAACTCAACCTCAAAAGCTAACTATTAAGGTGAGAGTGCTTTCACGCTTATATAATGCACATTATTTTTCTACTTACGCAATGTGGAACGTCGCTTCACACTCTCTCTCACGCGTAGCGTGTTCACTCAGCAACACCTACCTCGTGCAGATCAGGGACACACACCCTACCCATCCTTAGTACTTTAACTCTGATACCATGTTATACAGTCTTGGGTAGAACTCAACCCCAAAAAGTAGTTATTGAGCTGAGGGTGCCCTCAAACTTATATATTGTACATTACTTTTCTATTTAGGCAATGTGGGACTTAACTTCACAGTGGGACAGTGGCAGCGGGATGGCTGGATGGCAGCGTACAACAGCGGCGTAGTAGAGGACGGACAATAGCGAGGTGCTGTAGCGTGGTGGTCAACGGCGACAACGGTTTGTTGCGTCGTGATGGAGAACGAATCCCTCCATGGATAGTAGCAGTGGCTTGGTGGTGAACGACAGCGTGGTGGGCGTCGGTACGACGACGTAGGAGTAGTGGGCGACGATAACAATAATAATAACAATGGCGATGGCGGCACTGCAACGTCAGTGGCGTGGCGGTGGTGAATGTTGCCCACTTTCCAATCTAAACTGAAGGAGAAAATGAATAGGGGGAAAACTAGGGTGTTTGTTAACTTCCACAAAAAGACCTAGTTTTGGCTAATTTTTTGACTTTATCATTATGCATCAAAACTATGTTGTTTTAATGCACAGCACAATTCGTTGTGCACTGTGCAAGGCACCCTCCCTCAATCCTAAAGAATTAGGTTCAATGAGAACTCTCCACAACCATTTTTTAGGAGAGCGATGTAGCAGTGAATAGATCAGAACCGATGTAGTCCAGAAAGTTGCTGGTTTCACCTAATCAAATACAACAGTGTATACCGCCGAGAACGCATTTACAGGACGATGACACACCAAGCAACAATCACAAAATTCAAAAAAATCAGAACAACACCTATCTTTACAAGAAATAGTGACAGTTTATAATTTCCAGAGCAGCTACTCACATTCACGGAAAGTAATGATGATTAATATTCGATGCTAGGCGTCCTTGGGAAACGCATGGAACAAGTGCCAGATGATACTCTGAATTCCGGCCAAGGACAGCAATGACTCCCAACTCTCTTAAAACCCAGACAGGGTGGTTAATTTGTGCCGATATAGAACAAGGAAAAGCCTGACATAATCAAATAATTCTCGAGAAAAAGAAAGGCAAATCGGACAACTTGTTGCAGCAATTTCAGATCGTCCAATAAAGTAGACGCGGCTCCAACATCTTCGATTCTCCCTGGATGGCTGGTAATTCAAAATCTTATTTGAAATTCAGGAAGCGAAAATGATCCAGGTCCAGGGGGCTTTGATTCTGTGACTGACTATTTGAAAGTGCCTAGCTAACTTGATGTATCAATGTCCTTCCCGTGATCTTCGTCATGAATATGTCTCCTCAACCTTCTTAGCCAAATACCATAATCCATAGGATATGGCGTGCCGCAAAGACTATCAACATAGTCAGCAAATGCTTTCAGGAGAGCAGAGATGTCCCCAAGCTTCTGCTGAATTAACCTTTTTGACCAGGAGTTTTCTCTCCACTGCAGTGCCCCTTCAACTGAATCCAAGTCCGGCATATTCCACCCAGTAGAGAAGTAAAGCAGATAGACCAGGCTTTCTGCATCAGAGGCTGAGCACAACTTTCCTTCTTGAAGGGCATACGTGGATGAGAAATGAAGATTCATCGCTGGACGATCCCTCTCCTCTAAAACGGCATGCCCCCATCCTATAAGGACGTAATAAGGTGGCTGCCTCAAACCAGATCTCACACAAATAATATTCTCAGGCCTGATGTCTCCATGCCGAATTCCAGCAGAAGCAGCAGTAGAAAGTGCAGATAAGCAATCATGGCAACACCTAATAGCCTCGTCTGAACCAAACTGGCCATTTCTGACCATGTCAGCAACTGTTTTGCCAACTGGACTTGTCACAAGAATTGGTGTCCCACACAAAGGGTGATTACAATTGCCCCCTGAGCTGGATCTCCCGCATTGACCAGGGTGAATTATCCGGCCAGACGCACACAATTGCGGTAGATACTTGTCAGATAAACCCTTTTGTTTCATAACAGTCAATATTTTGGTCTGCCTCTGAACTTGATACCAAGACTTCATATCTTCCCATGCTGGTTCCAATTGACAAGGATGTGAACCAACATTCAGAAACAGATCATTTCCCGGATCTTCCAAGGAAGATGCAATATAAAATGGAACTTCACCATCATTCAGAACTTCATTAATCTGATAACCTTTTTGCCAATTCGTATCCTCCAACCACAGAACAGTCCCTACTTCTAGCTTCATTGACTTTTCAGATTCCATTTTGATAGATTCCTCCTTCAATTCAACAATTTCTGGAGAAACACTGCGCTGCTGGAACTTGAATAAACTACTTCCATTCCTGGTATCCCCCAACTGTCTTTCAGTTCTTCTTTCTTGAAGACGAGAACTGTGGTCAGCAGCTAAATCTTCAACTGAGTGCTTGGGTATTCCAGCATATTGTGTGATGCAATGAAAAGTTGCAAAAAGTACCTGTAAAGCACCGATATCACCCCAGTTGGCATTTCCAAGCTTGTTCCAGATCCTGTCAATAGGGGAAATTGCGATTTGTGAATAATTTTTTATCCATTCAGCAGCACATTCATAGACATTATTCACATCACACACCAATTTATTCACGTCTCCTTCAACTTTTAAAACCCCACCGTATTGAGAATCAAGAAGAAGAACAAAAACAGAATTTGAACTAGGAGGAACATTTGATCTGCTGAGGCTTCTTGATAATAAAATACGAGAAGCATAAAATAGAGCTTCACCAATAACAGAGAAAAAAGTCTTTCGGTCGCTCTCCAATGCAAGGCTTCCTATATCATGCTTCAGAAGTGCTATCTCAAGAATATCCTCCCACTTCCCGTGTGGATGTCTTGGGTTTTTCAGCATTATAGCTGCAGCACAAAGACCTCCAAGCTTCCCATTAGCAATTGCCTTCTCAGCCTGATAGAATTTCAAGTTTGCATCGTAAAGACAAGCAACATAGAAAGGCATAGGTCCATCCTGATTCCAAAATGCCTCCCACAAACCCTTGACACTTGTGTGTAAAAAATCTTCAATTGCAAGATATGCAGTTGCTTCCAGGGCACCAGATGTTGAAGCATAAACAGCACTGGGCATCCGAATCAGCTGTTGAAAGGAAACCCCTTCCAGTGCATAATCAAATTTCTGAAGATCTATCAATTCAAAAGGAACATCAAAGGCAGGTATTTTACGTGCTGATTGTCCTGTGATTTCTTCAAACCAGTCCCCAAGTTTTGCAGTCAGGGTTTCACTGTCCACAAGTCTACGGAGGAACTCCTTGCTACTCTGTCGCCTCTCACTTGATGAAACACTGGATTTTTTAGTCACAGACTCTACTGAGTCATGATCTGGCGATCCGTCTGTCAAATATAGAAAGAAAAAAAAAAACAATCAGCAATGTTCTTTGAATTTTGTCAATATTAATAACACATGCAAGCACAATGTAAAGAACCGATATTATTTGAGAAAGAAGCAACTATTAATTGAAAGAAGAAACTGTCTACAACTAGAAAGAAACATAGCCAAACATCACCACGTATTGTGGATAGAATATTAGAAAGCAATATCAACTAGCAACATAGCCTTAAAATAAATAAATAACAAAGTAGCTCCAACCAATATTCCCAAACCTGAGCTCTTCACAAACTTTGTAAGAGGGACCAGCCTACATCAGCAGTTCAATCTTCAGGATGGCGCTACCAAGATATCAAATACAGAAATAATACAAATAAATAAACCAATAAAACAAAAATAAACCCTCATGCAAACCAGCTATCCCAAGCACGACTCACAACAGAAAGAGTTGCACAATAGTGGAACATTGACATGGTATCAGCTTCTTGCTTCCTAGCACAAATGTTGTGAGGCTCTGAATCGTTTGGTTAAACAGTTGGTCAAACAAGATGGCAGTAGAAATACAAATTTAAGGCAACAATCACAAAAAAATGGCAACAAGATGTTTTAAAATATTGCAGTTGTGTAGTTGGAGTTTGGATGCCCAAACCATACTGTGGTTAAATTGCATAACTGGCAGTATGCCACTCACCGCATAAATGCATATGCATGTCTACAAAGAACCCACATGCAGGCCTTCAGAATGGAACGCCATTAATACAACAGCAACAACAACAATAACAATAATAATAATAAAGAGTGGTGCAGTCAAATTGATGTGGAACCCATAGATGATAAATTGATTACTTATATTGAGTTATTAGTATTGTTAGGAGCCTTTAATTTAATCTTGGTGAATTTACATTATATTACGCCTTTTAGAGACTTAAAGTGTTAGAACTTTAGTGGTACTTGGTTTGTGTTAGGTAGCCTTAGTTTTAAAGGTCTATACTTGCTTAGGGTTTTAGGAAACCTATGTATGGGCCTTATTGGTGTTAAAAAAAAAAAAAAAAAAAGAAAAGGATTAGCTTTAGAGAATTCATAGAAACGGAATTTATATGTTCTCTATTTTTCTGCCTCCCTTGGTCCATTTTCTTCATCTTCTTCAATTTTCTTCTTCTTCACATGATAAATTGATAACTTGTACTGATTAGTGGTATTGCAAGGAGCCTTCGATTTAATCTTCCTGTATTTTCATTTTATTAGGACTTGTAGAGGCTTCAAGTGTTAGAACTTTAGTGGTACTTGGCTTGTGTTAGGTAGGATTAGTTTTAAAAGGCATCTATTCGTCCTAAGATTTCTATGGAACATATGTATCGGCCTTCTTGGTGTAATCTGTTGTTAAAAACTTAAGATTCACGATACGTATCTTACGATTTGATACATTAAAGAGGCAAATCGATACGTATCGCATATCGTATCTTATGTTACACATATAATATATAATGTGATATGCGATACATGATCCGATACATTAATACTTAATTTTTTAGATAATTTAATTTTTAAAAATATATATTATTAGAAAGTTTTGCATTGTTAAGATATTTAGAGTATTTTTCTTTGATATTTTTCTTTCATGCATATCTACCTGTCTAGTATTAAGTATTTTACAACATTAATTTACGGCTACTAACATTGTTATAGTTTTATCTTATGAATTAAATAGTTGAAAACTTAAAAATTGTGTATTAGAATTTTAAACTTTAATGATATGGCAAGACAATACAAAGAACATATTATATACAATAAATCCGATTTGGATTATAATAGTGCATTTACTTGTGATGTTTCTTATTGTATTTCAGATGCATTAAGTATTTATTAACGCATTTTTTTATTTTTAAGAACCATATTTTTATAATGTTATTAATTAACATTATTTAATAGTTTATTTTTGTAATATGTTTGTATTATATCAAATATACATATTTTTTGAGTTATTTTTAAATGTTAAATATCTTATGATACTCAATACGATACAATACACGATACGTATCTCGATTTGGCAACTATAAAACAAAATTAGATTTAGCCCCAACTTGGGATGTCTAAGAAACCTGCTTCTAAGAGATTTAGCTTTTCTGAAAAAAAGATGAAGAAAAAGTTATATTGTTTGTTATAATTTATTTAGAGTAGTTTTTTTCTTTTTTTTCTTTTCGTTAAAATATATAATAGGCTCTTTTTTTTTTGCTTTTAAGATGTAGTATTTGGAATACTGCCTCAATTTTTTTATATTTTTTTGGAGTAGAGTTGATTTTTTTAATTAAAAACATTATAGTTATTCCACCCAAAAAATCATGTTTGGAATGTGTATAGATTTTTTTTTCTTGAAAAAAAAATGAAAAATAGTTGCTGAGTATTTTAGAGATGTCAAATACTATAACTTAAAAGCTCACTTTTTTGCAAAAAAAGCTCGCTTTTTAGAGATGCCAAATAGGAGCTTAGACTCTCTCTCTCGCTCTCTCCCTCCTAAATCTATTTGTCTTTCTAATTTCTTATCTTATATTCTCTCTATTTTGTTGTCTCCCTTGGTCCTTCTTCTTCTTCTTCTTCTTCCTTCTTTCTTTCTCCCCTCTACTTCTCTATTTTCCCTACCATTCTCTATTTTTTATACCCATCTTCTCTATTCTTTAACTCTCTTTTTTTTTCATTTAAATTCTTTTATTTCTCTATTCTAGTCATCTATCAATATTGATTTCTATAATTATATCTCTTTCTCCCTTTCTTCTATCAGTTTAATCAATATTTAATAGAGGATTAGCAAAGCTTACTTTCCCCACCATGTGTTCAATAGAAGACTCATGTGACGCCGTGCCACATCAAAAAGGCACTATATAAACTTACCAAAAACAAAGGCTCTATAATTTGACACCAGGGTGCACTTTAAACTAAATTTTGATTTATTGTCCATGGATGCCTAAGATTGTTATCTCAATAAAGCAGGATCAAAATGATCTAATTGTCATGGAATATGCATTCTCCTCCTTTGTGGAAAATAAATAAGCCTCAGGTGACCAAAAGGAATAAGAGTTGTAATAGAATCGGTCATTTCCATATGACAAAACCTAAGAGTCGGATTAGTAATAACTTAGTGTGTCCATGGGTCAGAAGGGAATGTTATAGTTTTTGTTGAAGTGTGTCTTAAACTAACAGTGATGATGATACTCTATTTCACCTTAGGTATAGTGTGCATACATATAGAGGAACTTAGGGAACATTTTCTCGTTGGAAAAAAAAATGTGCAAAACAGTAGAAAGGACTTTATAAGCGCTTGAGCACTTTGCACTTGATGAGCACTCGAGTGTAGTTCAAAGGGCTTAATAAGTGCTTGACCGCCGAGGGCTTGATAAGCGCTCAAGGACTTTGCTCTTAATGAGCACTCGAGTGCTTATCAAGCACTTGCGGTGGAATAAACTATTTTCGAGACCTTGCCAATAAAGAACATCCGATAGTGCCCAATAAGCGCTTGAGTGTTCGGACTCCAAAAAGGAGGGCTCGAGTGCAGCACTGGGTAGGCAAAATTATTTTAGGGTTTTTGAACTATTCTTTTTTGTAAAAGGTACAAAAGCAAAAAGTTATTTTCTTTCAAAAGGTGACCAATCCTAATGTTTTTAGAGCAACATTGAGAGAGATCCAAGAGTTCTTTGTGCATCAAAAATGATTTCGAATATCTCTCTTGTTTTATCAATCTTATTCCATCCCCTATGAACTAGACTACTAGATTGGCTTGTGTTTCAAAACTCTCACACACACACACTTAATTGCTTTTGTGTGGTTGGCTCACTAATCATTTGGCCATTAGTCACAGAATCGTTCGAGACAATGATCGAGAAGGTGATTTTCGTGGACCACAATTGATCAAAGGAGGCTAACGGGGTCATGTGGAGATCAAGCACAAGTGCTTTTCAGCATGGATTGTAAGTCCTAGCATCTGTCATTCTGTAAACCTTGATT
>JAUMHN010000014.1:794340-807748 GCA_032360265.1 Heliamphora ciliata
GGGGGTTTGGTTTGGGGTTGGGGGTTGGGGTGGGGGGGTGGGGGGTGGTTTTTAGAGGAGGTTTGGGAGTGATTTTGGGCTGGGGTGATTTAGGGGTAGATTTGGAACGATTTCTGTTAAAATTTAACGGGTGTGTGTATTTAAAGTTAAAATTAAATTTGAAGGACTGTGTGTGTAATTTTTAAAATTAAAAGAATTTCTATTTTTATTAGAAAACTCGGAATCAGTGTAATTTATTCAAATAAAAATCGCAAGGCTTCTTCACTTTAGTTTCAGGCTTTCAGCCATCTCTGCGTCGGGTGGAAGGTTACACTACCCCTCCAGGTCTTATCAGCGATTCCCATCTTCTCCTTTCGTCTTCTCTGAATAGAATCATTAGAACCCTTTGAGAATCTCCCCACCATGTCTCTATTCCGTTTCGCATCTCAAATTTGTGACTTCTTGTTCTTCCTGACCCCTATTTCCGTCTCTGCCTCTTCCTCTCCATGCTGCACCAGTTGACGGATCCTATGTTATTCAGCTCATAAGAACGAGGAAATAGGAATGCCTTTATTATAAGTAGTGATCTGTAGCAGCAAAATTGCCTCCCTTCTCCTGCGGAAAATCGCAGAATTGAGAGGTAAAAAGGGTTTTGTTAGGGTTATCTGCTCTTACTTTAGAAAATATTAAATATTTAGCACATTACGTCGGATTGTTTCTTCTTTTAAATATATGTATATGTATATATATACACAGACTATCCTTTTTGGACTTGCGTAGTAAATGTTGGTGGCTACTCGTATGCTCTAAACTTTCATAAAGTATTTTGGTAAGTGATCTTGCGTACTCTTGTTAATTAACTAGAGGGCGTGCGCCCACGCATGCTTGTGATAATGAGAATTGTGAAATGATGCAGAGGGAAGTGGATTGCCGGTGAGGCAGTTGTGCATAATTGTCATTTTTTTTTACTGATTGGCCCTCAACAATTGAGATATTTTTATAATTCATGGGTGTTTTTGATAAACTGAAAAATGTAATTCGGCTTATAAAAGGGACTACACCAAATTAGTTGTTGCCTTCATATAATACTAGGAAAAACTGCACACATAGTATGCAAGATTATTAATCTTAAAAGAGAAGAAATAGGAAAAGGGAGTAATGTGAGTTTTTTTTACCCTTTATTTGCCCTTGCAGTGATGGAGATTAAGATTAAAACATTTGTAACAATGTTCTTTGTTGTTGGGTATTTTTGGAAATCAAAGAGTGAATGGACTTCAATTTTAGGTTCACTCCGAAAAGGGTGTTCCCTTTTAGACTTCGTGGCACGCGATGCATGTGCATTCAAAGATTTAAGGGGCAGAAAAATAGAAGGCAAGAGAAAATTCTTAGAGAATGAATGGGAAGAAAAACGAGAATACAAAAATCTAAAAATCAATAAATTCTAGCGGTTACAGAGTTTGAGTTGGCTTAACTTTTGGATTCACACCAAGTGATATTTTCTGTTTCAATAATAGTAGAGATAATATAGTGTAGAAGTTGTTGAGGTTCTTACCATAGTGTACTAACAAACACCGATATGTGTTGGCACTGCTGATGTGGATGGTGCCACTTAAAGGTAGTAATAGTGGGTGATATTGTCGTAGTTTGTGTTACCATTCTAAAAACTTTTGACGATAATATTAATAAAAAAATGATTAACCTAACAATAATGGGAATGATTTGAGAGCGATTACCATCAGGAGGGAAAGTGAAGCAACGGACAAGAAATAATGATAGGGGTGGCAATAACAAGTAATTAAACTCTGGACCACCTTTCATGCCTCTAGTTTTACGGTACAAGTTTTCGGTCGTCTTCCAGGCCGCTAACTTGGCTAAGATCACACTATGACTTATAATATAACATATGCAAAACTTAGCATATACATAGAATAAACAACGCGATCATTATATAAAACATATGTTTATCTAACCTTCGTTTATTGAGTAGACAACATAGCTTTTGAAAGATAGTAATTAGGAAGCACATATATGAATATAATATGGATACGGCGATATGATAAAAAAAAAGAAAGTAGGATACACGTATGGCTAGGATACATTTGTATTTCTTTTATAATTCATTATTTATAAAACTAAATCAAAAGTAATTGTTATTTTGAAATATTCAATAAGTAACCAAATCAAGAATAGTTGAATAAGTAATAAATAAAAAAGAATTCCTATTAAGCATAGAAAAAATATATTCATTCGTAACAATAAAACTAAATCATTAACTAAATAAAAAATATTTTTTTGAAAAAAAATGAAAATAAAAAATGATTTTAAAAATGTATTAAAAAATTATCTCATTCGTATCCAAAACGTATCCCGTGCGTATCCGAAATTGAAAAAATAAAAAATTATTTTTTGATACTTCTCATTCGTATCCGATACTTTTACAGGGTCATTTTTGGAGTATCCATGCTTCAGGTAGGTAATGACAAGTGCATGGCAATTTAACCTCTATTCTTTCTACCTTACTTTTTTCTCTCCCTTTGAAAATGAAGTGGGTGGTCTATTTATAGGAGGAAAGTAGCAGGGACTCATTCATCTATTTTGTTTAAGATAAAGTCAATATCTGGTTGTGAAACCCCTTCATCCCCTTCGATACTATGCCAAATATTGAGGTGCTTCCATACACAGCTCAATATTGATGTGCTTATAAGTGGTCGTTTACACAAGCATAGCTTCTATGCTTTGGACAGATACGTTAACACATGATAACCATAGCTTCAGCATTGTGATGTCAAGCCTCCCATTTCTCATGGCTTTGGAGCTTGTCTTGCATGAATTATAAATGACACGTCTTTCTACAAGGCACAGGGTGTCACAATACCAACTAGTGTCTAAGGCTTGACTTGTGTCAATGAAGCACGAGGTGGTGAGCACAAGGCAATAAGTATGCTGTGGCAAGACACGCAGGCAAGTGAGGTGGCAAGATAAGATGCAAGCACGTGATGGAACGACGATGTGCGACGATGTGCCGATGTTCTTGCTTTCATAGAGAGGTGTTTCTTGCCAATTGTGCTACCTATATGAGCATCTAGTTTTTGCCATTGTCCACAATCTGCTACTGATAGAGCGGCTCAATTGTTTAACGTTTTTGCTGAATTTTTCTGTGAATTAGTTGTGTGTATTGAAAAACAATAATTTCATAGCTTTTCTTATTTTATTTTTTTACTTTACTCAACATGTGCTCATTTTATTTCCCTCTGTGGTTTTTCCCCTTCATTTTTAGGAAAAAGGGCACAAAAATTGTCTTTAGAATTTTTGCTTAGTGTCCCAAAGCTGCTTTTATTCCCATACCTGAATAAACAATCCAAATTATGAATGACTTCGACGCCCAGTTTGTTTTAATGTAAAATGTTTTTCAACAAATTGTGTGTAAAAGTTTATTGTGATTTAAGGAAAATATTTTCCTACAACAGGAATAAATAAGTTATTGAATCTTCATTTGGTCTAGTTATGCATATGTAGGTTGGTGACTCAACATTCAAAAAGACAGTTTTGGGTCCTCAACTTTAGGTCATCAAGTTGAGTTTTAGCGTTTTGAGTCTGCTTTGGGTCCAACCATCATTTGATCTAGTGGCTGAGCCAGAATTTTGGGCAAAACTTTACCTATTTTTTCTCTCACACAAGCCAAAGTAATAAATATTTTAAGTGATAAAATTTTACTTCCCCTTCAATTTGGCTGATGTCTAACCATTAGACATTTTCAGAAAACTATTTTACATCTTAACAAACAGAAGGCAAGCTTAATACAGACAGTTGATAAAAAATTGCATGCATATGTTTAGATTAATTATGCTAAATATGCAGTAAGTTTTTCATAGAAACTATAATTCATATTACAAAATTATTTTTTCATGAAACAGTTAGATGAACAATATAATATTGTATGCATGCAATTGCACAAACAGATAGATACACGTGTACCTTATGAAGTTTTCTTGTGTGAAACGTGAATTGTTTCCCTTTTCTAGTTCCTTTTAAACTTTCACCCGTATAGCCATCTAGGTCTTTTACCCTGATCATGCCATCATATCCAAGATCTTAATTGGAGAATACTATTATTTGTGAATTTAACTGCGCTTGTCTGTATCTGATGTCATGTGATATACTGCTCATAAGTCATACCTTTAGTGATGAGCCCTACTCAAGAGGGGACAAAGGTCAACGAGGTTAAACCATGATTTTACGTAATAAATTCAACATATAAACTACAACATACATGAGTTGGAATATGTTACATCTTGCAGAATGCCCCAGGTTATTACATCTTGAGATCGAGTTTGAAATGAGGCTGGCGATGGTGGACTTCGGTGATGACGGTGGCTGATGATGTTTGTTGGGTGATGTTGGTTGGGGACTTTGGTGATGACGATGGTGGTTGACTATGGTGGTTGACTGATTTTGGTAATGGGTTGCAACGAAATAAGGCTCTGGGATGTTGATTTCTCCTGGCTGATACTGATTGGTTTTGCAATCGATGATGGTTGTGGGTGATGGGTGGTTGCAATGTTGGAGCTCTGATACCATGATAAAGAAATTATGAGTAATTAATCAACCATAATACACATCATTCTTATATGTAGAAGAACAAATTAACATTACAAAGACACTAATGCTGTTAGCTACTAAATAGCCCCTACATAAGCTATGTGAATTATTGCTATCTTTAGTTTCCGACCTTTTGTCCTTTGGCATTTACATTGACATAATAATTAGTGCTTCATTTCTTCCTTTCCACGATGAGGGTATGCTTTTTGTACTATATGCCGTTCTCTGTGGGGTTTAATGTATTGCTTTATACATTTAGTTCTTTTTTTTTTTTTCTGTTTTATGCTCCAAATTGTACTCATAAGTTATAATAATTGATATAATATGCAGGCTGAATTTTCTTGTTGCTCTTTTGGTGCTGCTCTACAGGAAAGCTTCAAGAACTGGTCAGTACTTGTTGAATAGATAGATGTATATGTAGAGAGAGAGAGAGAGAGAGAGAGAGATGGATGTTCGAGCAATAAATGTAGAGAATGTGGATCATTATGTGGAAGTGGATGAGGGAGATGCTGGAATTAATGCGCATGTAGTGGTGGGGTCTGATAATTCTGTAGAGATTTTTCTATCGACCCAGGATGAGGTTGGGTTTGATGAGCCGCAATTAAGTATGGAGTTTGAATCTGAAGATGCAGCCAAGAGTTTCTACGATGAATATGCAAGGCGTGTGGGTTTCAGTACCCGTATAAGTCAGTTTAGCTGTCTTGAGCCCGATGGAAAAACTAATGCTATAGAGTTTTTATGTGCAAGGGAGGGCTTGAAAAGGAAAAATTTCGAAAACTGCAATGCCATGCTAAAGATTGAAAGAAAGGATCCAGGAAAATGGGTGGTTACGAAATTTGTCAAGGATCATAGCCATCCTACTGTGGCCCCCAGTAAGTTGCATTATCTCAGACCTCGCAGATCCTTTCCTAGTGCAACAAAGGCTGTGAATCAATCTTACAGTGAGGAAGGGGATCAATCTTACGATAAGGCCCGGGCTTCATCCAATGTGAAGATGCATGTTTCCATGGATGGAAATCATTCGTCGGTTGAAAGGAATCGTCTGAATCCTCGAGCTAAAACTCTTGTTCCTGGCAGTTATGTTAAACGAAGCCACAAAAAGAATTACCTTGGGGATGCTCAGAATCTGCTAGACTATTTTAAGAAGATGCAAGCTGAGCATCCTGGTTTTTATTATGCAGTACACCTTGATCGGAGTAATTACATGACTAACGTTTTCTGGGCTGATGCAAGGTCGCGAACAGCTTACAGTCACTTTGGCGATGCAGTTACTTTTCAGACAGGATATATGACAAACTGCAAGGTTCCATTTGCTTCATTTACGGGGGTGAACCATCATGGTCAGATGGTGTTGTTTGGGTGTGGTCTAGTTGTAGAAGAGTCGGAATCATCCTTTACTTGGCTTTTTAGGACTTGGCTAGCAGCAATGAATGACTGGCCACCCCTTTCTATTACAACTGACCAAGATAAATTTATACAATCAGCTGTTTGCAGGGTGTTTCGCAGTACCCGTCATCGTATCTGCAAGTGGCACATTTTGAGAGAAGGGCAAAGAAGGTTGGATCGTTTATGCAATACTCATCCTACTTTTCAAGGAGATCTATATAACTGTATTAACATGACTGAGACAATAGAACAGTTTGAATCATCATGGAGCTTCCTCATTGATAAATACCATCTACTGAAAAACGATTGGCTTCAAGCATTGTACAATTCTCGCAAAGATTGGGCTCCTGTATACTTTCGTGATACATTTTTTGCTTCAATTTCTTCAGACCAGGAGAGTGAAGCTGGTCGCTTTTTCTTTTATGGGTATGTAGATCAACAGACTACCCTGCCAATGTTCTTTAGGCAGTATGAAAGGGCTTTTGAAAAAAGTCTTGAAAAGGAGATAGAAGCAGATTTTGATACAATACGCACCGCACCAGTCTTGAAGACGCCATCACCTATGGAGAAACAGGCAGCAAACCTTTATACCCGGAGAATATTCATTAAATTTCAAGAAGAATTAGTTGAAACTTTTGCATACACTGCAAATAAAGTAAATGGCAATGGATCATTCAGCACATATAGAGTTGCAAAATTTGAGGATCAGCAGAAGGCATACATGGTCTCATTGAACATTCCAGAGATGAAAGCAACTTGCAGCTGTCAGATGTTTGAATACTCTGGCATTCTTTGTAGACATATATTGACAGTTTTCACTGTGACAAATGTTTTTACTCTGCCACCACATTATATTAAGAAGCGATGGACAAGACATGCAAAAAGTGGGGTTGGCTCGGATGACAGGGGGATTGAAGTGGAAGGTTCTGAGTCTTTAACCTCACGGTACAATAGTCTGTGCCGGGAAGCTATGAGATATGCAGAAGAAGGGGCAATAGCTGTAGAAACATATAATGTGGCAATGAATGCCATCAAAGAGGGTGGGAAGAAGGTTTCTGTTGCAATGAAAAATGCTGAAAGAGTTACACCTAGGTCTCAGGTATATGGAAACCAGGAAGATGGTAATAACGCAATCCATGTTTCGAAGTTGGCTATGGCTACATTATTGTGGTCCCCTGTAGAAGCTATGAGTCAGCCGGCTTTCTACAGTTCATATGTGAACCATGTATCACATAAGTCTCATCAGGATGCAGCAGCACATTACTTAAATCCCAATAATGTTGACACTCATCGAGCCACCCCTCAAAAAAATCTTCCTAGCCTGGCCCCTCTATCCCTTCAACAAGTTGATGGCCCTCTTGATTCCACGGTATGAAATGAGGCACTATAAATTTGACTTTGTTTAGTTGAAAGTGGTATCATAAACAAGAGTTTTGTAGCTAGAGTTAGATAATTGTGCCGATCAGTGAAAAAGAAGTTAGATAATTGAAAGCATACAAACGTAATAAATTAGTACTTGGCCTCTGTTAATATTTGCTTTTATGCAGGTTGTTCTTCCCTGTCTCAAATCCATGACTTGGTTCATGGAAAATAAGAACTTAAGGCCTGCCAAAAGAGTTGCTGTCCTCAACTTTAAGGTATATGTGTTTCATGTACAGTTTTTCTTATAGCAGGCTTGCAGCCCTGGTTGATTTTGTATCACCAATTTTATGCCATGTTCTAATGTGTTTTTGTTTTGCGACCAACATATTCAATGTTTAAGGTAAAATTTATCTTCATTGGCTTGATGTCTAATAATGCATAGAAATGGGAATTTGTCGTCTCTGCGACCTAAAAACGGGATGAGATTAATAGATTACTCGTGCAAGTCATGAACCTGTTAATTTAATTTGTTAAGAGCTTGGCTTTTTGCTCACTTATTGACCAGAAGCCTGCCTCCTTTCTATTTTATTGCCACTTCAGCTTCAAGATTATAGCAAGGGTACTTCAGGTGAGACGGAAGTGAAGTTTCAACTCTCTAAGGTCACATTGGAACCCATGCTTAAATCTATGGCACACATTGGTGAGCAGTTAGCAACACCGGCTAATCAGGTTGCCGTGATAAATATGAAGGTATGTACACCTTACTTCGTTGCTGCTTTTTTCCTTTTTTTAAATGGTGGTTTGTTTAGGCTGATGCAGCTTAGTGACGATCTGAGGACAAATATTGTTTGTTTTTTTTTGGAAATATTTTGCATTGCTAGATTGTGATTTTGTTATCAAATTGCATACCATGTAGCATGAATTTGTCAGATACTTGGTTTTCTCATTTGTTTATGAAGTTATTCAGATTTTGATCGGAGAAGGCGAACATATTGTTGTAGTAGAATATGGTGTTGTAGATTTGTCATGGGCATCATATCATTCAAAATTGGGGCATCAGATTTGTTCGCAATTATTAACTAAACCATAATGGATTGAAGGGTTCCACATCCTTGGTCCAAAGCATTGAGGTTTGAAGTTGATGGATTTGAGTTGAGTCGTGATTTTGTTTTAGTGGATCATTTTGGTCGGCACAGATCTATTTGAAAACGTTTTGAAAACATGATGGAAACAGATGGAAAAATAGAGATATAAGGAAACATTTGGAAACATGAACTAAAGTGTATTTTTTGGGTTTCTAAGGCTAACTAATTAACATTTAGACATGTTTAAAAACTATGTAGTCATTTTAGAGTATGAGACTAGAGAAAACTACACTACAACTAGATTGATATTAATTGATAATAATACCAAATACATAGAAAGTTAAAACAATGTGAAATTCTTCATTATTGCAAAAAATTATGTAGGTATTGAAAGGAAACAATATAAGAAAATAAAAAAATCTTGTATTAGTACTGATTAGAAGGAAACAAAAATATCGGTGATAATCTTATAATAGAGTTTTTTTGTAGAATAAGTGATTTAATCATGTTTATTTTATCTTCTTCATGATGTCACTCATTTTCTCCTTTCTAATGCTTTATTCTCTAATAAATCTATCAATTTTTCATTGTTCTCAAATTTCTCTTTGTGTGTGTCTCTCATAACAAAAAAAGCCAAATAGAAATGAATATCGATGAATAGTCTTAATCAATGTTGGAACAACTCGTTGCTCTAGCATGTTTCTTGGTGTTTCAGCATGACAAGAAAGAAAGGGGGAGTGCTGGAACATCTCATGCTTCTCCGCCCATTGATACGCATATAATTAGTAAGGATAGAATGTTAGGCGGGGGAAAATCAGGAAGAGAATGCGCATTAGTAGTATGAACTAATAAACCAAACTGGACAAACCTCGAGCTAGAAGAACTCACTTAAAAACCAAGGTTGATTTATTTTGGTGGAAACACTATAATTTCGATATTCCATTAATCTTTTGTTTCGATTTCCTAGGAAATGGAAATGTTTCATCCATCTCTATAGATACAAAACGAAAGTTTATTTTGCTTTTAATTATTTAGTTTTCAATAGAAACTTGGTGTAATACAAAATAACTGAGGGGGGAGCGGGGGAATTTGGTAAGATGTCACTCCGTATAAGATTTAGTGCATCAAATCCAAGCAATTTTTCTATTCGGGGGTGTAGTTAATTTCTTTTCATGTGAAATATATATATATATATATATATATATATATATATATAAATATTTCTTTTCATGTGATATGTCCAGCTGCGTAGTTACTTTTTCTATTCCAACTTTAAAATGACATTATTTTACACTACAAGTTTACTTTCATATAATTGATATTTTTGTTTACATATTCATCGAATCTGGCCCTGATTGGCAAACATGGATTTTTGGCCAAAAATACAAAAAAGCTGATATGGCGCAAAAAAAGCCAAAAAAATTTAAAAAGCCAAAAAGTTTAATAAAAACACTAATTGCTAGAATATTTTATTCAATCTCCCACCACTTTTAAAAGATAATAATATTTCTCATTCATAATTTATTTACTACTACTACTACTAATTGTATATAATTGCTATTTCTAACTATATAGAAGGGAAAAAGTGTCTAATTTGAACAGAAAGTAAAAAGCTAACTTTTTACCAATCAACCAACTGAAAAAAGCTATCTTAAAAACTAATTTACCAAATAACTTACTTTGAACCAAATATAGCCTTTTGGCTAGAAACGCAAAAAAACAAAATGTTAGCTTTTAAGCTAGTTGTTAATTAGAGCCTTTATAAAACAAGACTTGTATCCAATATGAAAATATCTAAAAAAGCTTAAAACAAAAAATTTAGAGTTTTAACAGAGTTAAAACCGAGTTAAATTTAAATCACCATATCAATTTTGGATGTTCCTATCATAGTAATCAAAATCGTACGATTCTCGATTCGAATCGATTCGCAAGCCAATCGATACGAACTGGTTAGGTGAATCGAAAATTGATGAAATCGAAGACGAATCGATCACGGAATTGTGAATCGATAGTGAATCGTAGAATCGATCGATTCTGGTAGACAACGGGTCGACCCAATCTGGTCGGATCTTTCGGGTCTATGCGTATTTTTTGAGCCTTTTTGCGTATTTTTTAAAATTTTTTTTTTCAATAGAATAGGTATTCTCGGCAAGCAAAGAGTCGTTTTGGTTGAAACCTGTTGTTTTGGACCTTTGGTGAAGCGAAATAGTGTTTTTCGACTTTCAATACCTTCGTCAGAGGCTTCTTTAGTCCTCATCTTTGTTGGAGGCGTCACTTATCGTCTTCGTCGGAGGCTTTAGTCTTGGTATTGGTCTTCGTTGGAGCTTCAAACTTCGTTTCTCCTTGTTCTGTGTTGGCCGAATTGCCGAAGTCGAAGCTTACTACTCAAACTTCGTTGCTTCTCCCAACATTGAATGAACAGAGGTTGAGAGGTGAATGAAACGCTGACTGAAATCATTTTTTTAAATATTTTATATCTGGTATGGGGTTTGGAGTGTTGTTTTTTAATATTTAAGTGAATATGGTGAAACAAATAATGAACAAAAAAGGTGTTGATCCCACATGGGATCATTGTACCCAGGTTCAAGCAAATAATAGAATGCATTTGAGATGTAATTATTGTGGAAAAGGTTTTTGGGGTAGAGTAATTCGCGGGAAAAATCACTTGGCACAAACTCATCATAATGTTGGCCCATATAATCAAGTTGGTGATGATGTTAAGAATATATTTTTAAAATTGTTGGGAGAAAAAGAAAGCATAGTTGTTGATGTGGATTGTTTTGAAGTGCAAAATGATGTTTTTAAGGGCAAGGGGACTATGGATGCTTTTGTGACAAAAGAAAAAGGAAATCAACCAACCTTAAATCAAATGGTTAAGCAAAGAGAGCCGGTCATTAGAGATATTTGCCGTTTTTTATATGGGCATGCATTAGCTTTTAATATAGTTAAAAGCCCATTATTTACGAAGATGTTATTATCGGTAGGAGAATATGGAAAGGGATTAAACCTCCCACATATCGTAAGGCTAGAGTTTCTTACTTGAAAAAGGAGGTGAATTATATGAGGGAGAGCCTAACTACATATAAAAAGGAGTGGAAGAAGACTGGCTGCACATTAATGTCCGATGGATGGACCGTTGGAAAGTCTCGGTCCCTTACTAATTTTCTTGTTAATAATTCAAGTGGAACGGTATTCCTTAAATCAATAGACACATTTGGCGTAATCAATAATTCTTCTAAATTGTTTGAATTGCTTAATGATTTGGTTGAAGAAATAGGGGAAGAAAATGTAGTCCAAGTGGTGACAGATAGTGCATCGGCTTATGTGGGTGTCGGTCAATTGTTAGAGGAGAAGACGCAATTGTTTTGGTCCCCGTGTGCGGCACATTGTATTGATTTGATACTTAGTGATACTGGTGATTTGTTGGTTTTCCATGATACACTTAAAAAGCAAAGGAAGTCACCGTGTTTATTTATAGGCATTGTTGGTTATTGGATTTGTTTAGAAAATATACATGTCAAAGGGAATTGACAAGGCCGACCGTGACTAGATTTGCAATTGCCTTTCTTACTTTAAAAAGTTTTGAAGAAAGAAAGATTCAATTTGAGGCCATGTTTGCATCAAAAGAGTTTGCTATGAGCTCTTATTCGTCTACTACTCTGGGAAGAAAATGTCAAGGGATAATTTTGGGAGATGCAAGATTTTGGAAAGCAATAAAATACTGCATGAAGAGTGTACTTCCATTGGTAAAAGTTTTGAGACTTGTGGATGGTGATGCCAAGCCGGCGATGGTTTATATTTATGAGGCAATGGATAGAATCAAGGAACAAATTGCCTTGAATTTTAACAATGTGAGGACAAGATATGAAAAAATTTGGACAATTATTGATAGATGATGGAATTTGCAACTTCATAAACCTCTTCATGCGGCGGCATACTACCTTTGGGCAAGAGTAAAGGTTAATGGGCAATTACAAAAGTTAACGATGGTCGAGGGTATGTTTGGCATGAGCATCGCAATTGCAACAAGAGATACTAAGCAACTTGATATATTTTAAAATTGTTATAAATTTGTGTTTTGTATTTAAAATTTTAAAATATGTGAATTTAGTGTATTTTCTTTAATATTTTATTTGTTTTATTTTGTAGCGCTATGGTGGGAGAGTTATGGGGAGGAATGCAAGGAACTTCAAAGATTAGCTATAAGAGTGCTAAGTCTTACTTGTAGTGCAACATGATGCGAGAGAAATTGGAGCACTTTTGACCATGTGCACTCGAAGAAAAGGAATTGCTTAGAGCAACAAAGGTTGAATGCATTGGTTTTTGTGAAGTATAACATTCAATTACAGATGCGACAAGTGAAGAGGCAACAGAGGGGTGAGACATATGATCCTTTCTCTTTATCGAATATAGACTCCGATGATGAATGGATCACTGAGCAAGAAGATCCATGCCTACCCCAAGATAGTTCATGGATGGATATTCAAGAATGTTTTGAAGATGATGGAGTGAGTGACAAAAAGAGAAATAGGGGTACGATTTTACTTATTAAGTTTAAATCACTTTTACACTTTTATCTACACTAAAATTTAATTTTTTTTTATAAAAAATGTAGGACCAAGAAACTTAAATGCCAACAAGAAAGGGAAAAAGAAAATGGTTGAAGAGGAAGAGGTAGTTCAAGTGATTGAAAATGATGAAGAACATGAGCTAGATGAAGTGACTATGGTGGAGGAAGATGATGAGGATGATGATGATTCGGACCTTGATCTTGGAGATGATGAAGATTAAGAAATGAAGAATTGAAGGCTTTTGAAGTTTTTTTTTTATCTACTTAATATTTTTGAATTGTCTTTTTTTGCCTTTTTGGAACAACGCACAAGCATAGATTTATTTTTGCCTTTGTGGATGCTATGATTTTTAAAGTTTGAAATTTGTGGAATTTGTGCATCTTTTGATTCTTTTCACATGAATAGATCACGGTGGGGCTCGGACCC
>JAUMHN010000014.1:825814-846046 GCA_032360265.1 Heliamphora ciliata
CTACTCACTAAACTCGCATCATGAGTTTGAGGAGGGGTGTGAAAGTGTGTTTTTTTGGGTATTTTGTTATTTGTTTGTTAGCTAAATGGTAGTTTAGCCATGAAAACTAATTAGGGTTTCAGATTTTGTTCTATATATATTTTGTAACACTTTTTTAGTGACAAAGCCTTTTGATTATTAGAATAATGAATTATTTCTCCTCTTTTATATTAGTTCGGACATCATGTCTACAAAACTTGGAGAGAGAGAGAGAGAGAGAGATAACATTTGACAACATGCAAACAATTTTCACGCAAAGTCCAGAAATAATTTATTTCCATTTTAGGCCAATACAAAACTGGTACTTCAAATTTTGATATTTTTAGAAGTTTGAATATTTGCTAGACATGGGATGTAGTTGAGTCAAATAATGTTATTAGGTGTTTTATATAATCTTTAGAAGCTTTTAGTGCTTTCGGAAGTTGGGTTCCCAATTTTTAAACCCTATTACTAGAAAGCCTATAATGTATTTGGTAGAAAGAGGCTTTAGGTGTGATTGGCAGCACACTGTCCTCCTTGCTTGAGTTTTCTACACTTCTTTTAACCTACAATCCTAACTCAGCATCCACTCTTTTCAATGCAAGAAATCCTAAGTTAATAAGCCAAATTTACAAGGAAGATTCATCCCTAGCACCCTCTAACAACAATGAAAGCCATGCTACCAAGAAGAGCCCCTACCAAGCCCTTACCAACTCTAATCCTTTGCCCTGCCATCAGGCTTGATATTTAATCACTAAAACACTGGCCATCCACAGAACTATTTGACATCCTATTCACTCAAACTGTCCTTGATCTAAAGCCCATCCTAAAAATATGCCCAAGTTAACAATAGTCAGCAGTATTTCAGCTTTCCAAGTGCTTTCCTGCATACTTCAATTTTAGATTCATATTTGCAGTAAAGTTTCTTTGCACTTTTTGTACATATCACATTAGTTTTTACTTGGGAAAAAAGACCTACATCAATTTTCACTGCCAGGGAAAGAGAGCTCCACTTGTTTTAAATTATATAATCAAGAACAATAGCAATAGTCCGATAAGTCCAAATGCTAACAAATTAAAAGAGTTAAAGTGCATGTAAATAAGAACCCAGGGTTAGAGAAGAAAAGAGAGAGGAGAAAGAGAAAGAGAGAATTACGATTTTCGGGAACTTAATCTGCACCCTTTAAGCTCACACCTATCTATATTAAAAAAACACTACGGACACACTCACAATAGTACCCTCAAGACTAAAAAACAAATACTGTAACTCTCCCCCTCAAAATAAAATATAAATGACAAACATGCCCATCTTAAAAGACAAGTGATGAAATGGAGTCCGAGCTAATAGGTTGGTGAAGACATCTCCTAATTGATCTTGAACGAATATAAGGAGTGGCAATACGTTTCTATAGCAACAAATCCTGTATAAAGTGACAATCAACCTCCATATGCTTAATCTGCACATGAAACACTAGATTTTTAGCAATAAAAATGTCGGCATTGTTATCAAAAAAAGTCATAATAGGAGCAAGAGTAGTAATGTCAAAATCAAGAAGAAAAAATTGGACCCATAACATCTCAAAAGCCATATAGGCCATAGCACTATGCTAAACTTCAACACTCACTGAGCAACCATGGTCTACTTTTTACTGCGCCAAGTGACTAGATTGTCGCCACCAAAGGTACAAAGCCATAAATGGACAGCCAATCAAAGCAACTACCAGTCTACATCACTAAATTCCACAATAGACTGAGAATCGGAGGGCCCATATAACAAACGGTGTATTGAGGTTAGCGAGGAGCATGGATATAGTATTGGTTAACCACTCCAACAACATAAGTAATGTTGGAAAGAGTAATAGTGAGATGAATAAGTTTTCAACTAGACTACGATAGCAAACAACATCAGAAAAGGACTCCCCAGAATCAACATCAAGGTTAACTGTGGAATCTATTGAAGAGTCAACAGGACAAACACAAGGAATCCAGTCCCAAATAAAAGATCAAGGACAAACTTGGGAGGAGATAGAGATATGCCCTAAGAAGAAAGGAAAACCTCAATCCCAAGAAATAACGAAGAACACTTAATTCCATGGTGCGATAATGTTGACCCAAATGTTATTTTGAGTCAACACTACCAGCAAAATCATCACTATAAAGAATTATATCAACATAGGCAATCAGCACAAGGGTCAACCAAATGAATGACGAACAAAAACGGAATGATCAGAGGAGGAATGTTGAAAACTATAGGCAAGAACAACAGAGCTAAAGTAATCAAACCAGACACGAGAAAATTACTTCAAACTATAAAGAGCCTTACGTAAGCGACAAATAAGGCGCTCATTGCCAAAGGCAACATAACTAGAGGACTGCGCCATATAAACCTCCTCTTGAAGATCACCATGAAGAAAGGTGTTCATGATATCAAGTTGATACAATGGCCACAAACGACTAACTACAATACACATAAGGATCCGAATAGAATTAAGGCAAACAACAGGAGAAAATTCCCAAATTATCGACACCATATGTCTTAATATAACCTTTGGCCACCAAGTGTGACATAAAGTGCTCTACATACCCATCACAAAGTTATTTAACTATAAATACCCAACGACAACCAACAGCTTACTTCTTGGAAGGAAGAGAGGTACGCACCCAAGTTTAATTCTTATGAAGAGCACTCATTCCTCATCCATTGCTTGCTTCCAAACATAGCCTACTTATGAGAGAGGACACAAACAGTGGACAAAGTACTAACAAAGGAAGTAAAACAAGATGAGAGATGATCATAGAAAACATGTACAGCAACAGGATGTTGAGTTCAAGTGCGTTACTCTCATCGTAATGCAATGCATAAGTCATCATAAGATGAACAGGAGCAGGAGCAGGAGCCTCCAACGCAGAAGATGAAGGTGCCAGAGTCAAAAGAAACAATGGACTAATCTCGATATCATTGATAAACCTACAAAGGACGAGTAAAGGGCATATGTGCAAAAAGAGTGAGTAGCAGTGGTAAAGTGGGAGAGGCAAGCTCCCCCTCATGGCAGAGAATAACACCTTACCTGTGGCACATCAAAAGACCCATACTGACGTTCAGTAATACTACAAGGAAAATAACTATGGTGATAGTAACCAAATTGACAACCTTCACACTCTAAGCTAGATATAAAACCTAAAAAGGGAATAGCTAACTAAAGCTATACCCTCTAAGCTCCATGGCCACCATGAACATTGCCACGAGTACCACCACTGGAAACTAAAGCTAAAGTCATTGAAATAGAGACAGGAGAGCAAGGAACAACAGAGAATTGGTCCAAAAGAATGTAATAACCTAGAATAGGCATTATAAGTTGTGGGAATGTATAACTACCAAGAATCAAATCCTTGAATCCATGCAGCTCATGATCCAAACCAGAGAGCAATGATAAAATCATAAAATTCTCTTAATAACGCATCTACTAAACCAAATCTGAGGTAAAAGGTCAATGTTGCAGCAACTGATCCCAAAAACCCTTCAAACTACTATAATACTCATCCATAAGCTTACTAGACTGCTTAGTCGTAAAAAATTCTCATAAAGCTCATAAGCTCAAGAAACATTACTTTGATTTGAAAAGAATCAGCAAGGGTCCAAATCTTCTTCGAAGTAGAACAAAATTCTATTGTAGTAACAATATGAGGCTCCAAACTATGCCACAACCAACCCATAATAATAGAATTTTTACTTTTCCAATCTACAAATTTAGAATGGCCTTGTGCTAGAGGAGCATTTGTTATGTAACCCAATCGCTTTTTTACATTTGAGAAAAACTTTTAAAACCATGATCCAACCCATTTAGACGATTAGATATAGCACATCTAGAAATCTCCTTATCTTTTATAAACATTGATTTGGTTGATTTGTCCTCACTCGTTGCAGAACAACCAAACACACAACAATCGATGTAAATCATACAGAGCAAAGATGTAAATTGTGCATCATACAAAGCAAAGATGTAAATTATGCAAAAAAAGGCTGCCGACAACCAAAAACACGGACGACCAATGTTTTTCTTAATCAAATTTGATTACGAACTAACCAAAACATAAAATCAACAACAAAAAGCTCTCTAATATTTCAGCACCTAAAGTTCACTTCCCAAGCATCAAAAACATCAGGCAAGCCGCAAATCGACACATCAAAGAAAAGCAACACTTAAATTCGAAAAAGGATTTGAAAATAGAAAAGGGCCTTTAGATGACATCAAAAAAAATTGAAAAATCACCACAATCAAGAGGAGGACTGAGACAAGTCCAAAGGTGTGACCAACGGCCAATGAAAACTTTACAGATGTTGACGTCACACTAACGTTAACATAACGTCAGCACCGAAAATGCTAATGTCAGCACTCTAATGGGTTCTCGACAATATTTGGATTATCCAATGCATCTCTGAAAAAAGATCAGATGCTCTCATACCAAGTTGAAGTACAAACAAACTATGAATATAGCGTTAGAGAATAAAAAAAAAGAGAAGAAAGAAGAGAGAATTGGGATTTCAGGGAATTTTAATCTGCCTACAGCTATTTATATTAAAAACACGCCACGACATAATTACAATAGTACCGTTGAGACTGAAAAACAAATACTCAAATAAAAACTACTTATTCTTTTAGCAACAAATATGTAACACAATTTAAATTTCGAAATGATTACATTGAAGGAAGATTTAGCTTATGTAGCTCTTTATAAATAAACAAAAGGTGGTGTTCCAAGCCATTGAAGCCTACGAGAACACCTGATAGTGGGGATATGGAATGAAGGGAAGTTGGCAAACTCTTTATTTGATCGGCAAATACGCACCCACTCCCATACCTTACTCTTGGCAAGGCTTGAACCTCACACCTGCCATTTGGGAGTGTGACACGACACCAATACCATTGGGCTAAAGGCCACCTGGTGGGTAGTTGGCAAACACTCATGATTATTATAAGTAACGGAGGTCAAATCATATGAATAACTAAAAAGAGGAGAGACAAGTCAACCCATGCAAGATAATTCGACATATGAAGAGCCACATATGCGGGAAAGCCATAGAAGTTATCAATCCGTGCAAACACAATTTCATAGCAAGCATAATTCTTACCTTGAGCATAAGCGTTTTCCACATCTTTCTCCATTTTCCCTAGAAGAATGACAGCTGTTTTACACTTGTTTAAAGCAGCTTCTTCAGTGATATTTTCCTCATGCACGGACTGAAATGCAGTTACTATTTTTTCTGGCATACCACCGACCGGCAGTTTCTGAAGATATTGATAACCAAGGATGGACAGGATCCACAATCAGAAGTACAATTTTTTTTCTTGATAAAGTAAACAGAATAAGAAACTTCTACAAAACTTGATAAATACTCACAATTCTTAATGAGTGAGCATCCCTCTTCACTATCTTGATAGGATTTGAACTCTTTCCATTGCTGATTGATGGAGGAGGATCCTTACCAAGCATCCCATCTTTAAGATTCTGACCCCGAGACCCAAAAACTTTCCTCTCTTCCCATATATCCACCTGATCAATCATTTTGTCCCCCAGCCAAAAAATAACAATAAAAATAAAAAGGAGCACAATAAGGAAGAAAGTTGAAAGTGTATGTAAATATTGGCATTAGCTTAAAACTTTAAACAATTACTGTGCAACAAAAAATGATGCAGTAGGAAAGAATGTTTCAAAGCGTGCACACAGCATAATTGATACTGATCTTACATGACTTCTTTTCATCAATATTAACACAACTATTGGACACATATGGAAGGAAATGTGGTTGCCGGTCTGTGACAATGCTGGTGGGACAACTGGGGTTCTGATGGGGGTCTTTTGAAATTTGAATGGAAAGGGGGTGACAGGTGTATGGAGGAGAATCACTCACGTAGAACGAATGGTGGGATGCTGAGTTTGGATTTTCTTTATCGGGTAGGTTCTCAAGTCGTAAAAGGGTCTAGCAATTTTCGGCCAGCTAATACCAAGGATTTATAACAGGTTCAGATATGAACCCCATAGAGTTGAAGGGCCAAAACCTGTTAATGAAAAGGAAGTGACTCAGTTATGACAATGGGGGTTATGTTGGAGGGGAGGCAGAGCAGCAGAAGGGCCAAAGCATCCCAGATCGCATGCTAAGCAGGAGTGCAAATTGGATACTTTGTGGTGGATCATCAAGTTCTGACCTACAGAACACCAATGATCTTTCTTTTCTCTACAGTAGACCCTTTCCTTGTCACCTCTGTGAAGGGTTTATTCCAGTTGTGAGCAAAGTGATAGTACAATTTACCACAAGGCGAGGGTGGGGGAGAATGGTGGCGGGGTATGACACAGAATTGGCCTTGCAGGAGGTGGAGTTGCAGGTTATAAGCATTGGGAAAGAAGAGAGATGATCAAGGTGGGGTGGAGAAAGCATGGCATGCAGATTTTCTTGGCAGATAGGAACAAGGTCAGTATCTATGCTCGCCTGGTTGAGGTTTAAGATAGGTCACTCAGGCAGTTGGAGAGAATTGAGTGGCAGCTCCTGTTAGACGAATATTGATGGTCAACAAGATGAAGATAAGTATTGTCTTCAGAATGGGCTGGGGTTAGGCTCTGCGTTGTGTGGGCAGTTGGAGCAGGTGTAAGTAATTACTTCCATGAGTTATTAAATGCCCTATAAGCTTGGCTAGCCCATTTAAACAGTTTTGACATCCAAATGAAAAATGGGTCTTTTGGCCAGGTCACGTGGATCCGGAAGTCGGGTAAACCTAAAACATATTTTTGGACTTTAAAAAATATTATAATCATTTTTATTTTGTTTGTACTTAAAATGTTGACTTTTGATTGTTCCCGAGCTTTATTTCGTAGAATACAACATTTTGTGTGATAACCCATCTCACATCGGTGGTAGATTGAAAATAAATCTAGTATATAATAAAACTTGTAGGCTACTATTAATAACTTGGACTTAAGCATTTTGGACCGCGTTATTAGGCTCTTTATTCAAGTTATTGGGCCAGTGCCCAGTGGTGCACTTGGGTCATTACAAATGATATCAAAGCCAACCATAGTTCTCATCTAGGGCTCCGTGGCGGTGTGGATAAAGGAGTAAAAGCTCCGGAGAGGGATAGAGGCCCCGAGGTTGTATACCTTGTGTACCCTAATGGGATGCTCTGTATCTGCTAATGGACAGCTATCCACATCCCAATTAGGGAAAAAACTTAGATTGCGCGACGAGAACGTCGCTTATTTAAGTGGGGGATATTGTGATAACCCATCCCACATCGGTGGTAAATAGAAAGGAAGTCTGGTATATAATGAAACTTGTGGGCTACTATTAATAACTTGAATTTTAACATTTTGGGCCGCGTTGTTAAGCTCTTTATTTAAGTTATTGGGCTAATAGTGCACTTGAGTCGTTACATTTTGGGCTAATGGCTTCTCTTTCTCCTTTTCTCGGCTTCGAGGTAGGGTTCCAGGCTTGCTTGCTAAATATGACTATTGGAGGTGTCAATTTGTATTATTTTGGGTGTTTAGGTGAGACTTTTATGATTAAAGATGTAAACTCTAAGTGATCATATATGAAATTACACACACACACAGACATACATACATACATACATACATATATATATATATATATATAAAATTTTCGTTGGAGATTGAAAGCATAAGAATGGTGATTTGGGTGTTCTTGAATGGTATATAAAATCTAAGGTATGGGTTACGTTTAAATCACTTTGTGTAATCGAAAGGAAATGAAATAAAATGCTATGCTTTGTTGGCTATAAGTATCTATGCTTACAAAAATATTTTAACCAAATGCCCAAGAGTAGTTTCTTCCATTAATGGTTTAAGAACTTCTTGAGTACACGTGGAAATGTTTGATTTGATAAAAATAAGTTTTGATTATCGAGGTACTTGAATTTAATGTTTTATAAGGTAGTCGCAATGCGTATAAACTGATTTAACTACTCTCATGTGACTCGCCATGTGTGTAGTGGGAAAGAGCAGATTTCTGGAGTTTTATTTGTATTGTGGTTGGTTGAATACTTAGTAGTATTCTCAGATAATGTCTGTGTTGTGATGGTTTAACACGATCGATTTGCTACGTGTAGTGTAGTTGATTGGTTCTTATGAGATCATCTAGCAATTAGCACCATGACGTGCTCGGTTTGAGATTGAATGGATTTTGGTAGCCTAGTGTCGAGAATATTGAAATATAACTCTGAGTTAAGTCATCTTGAACCAGTAATATTAGAGAATTGGAGAGTTTAGCTAAGTTTGGTTTGGTTGGAATGATATTTGATGTTACCCAATAGTAGAACTTGATTGAGTTTTTTTGGCACTTAGCTCTCATGATGTACTAGATTAGTCAAGAGTGTCAGAGTTGAATTCCGCGAGTAAGGAGCCATTCTCCTTTGGGTTGGAGGTTAGACTTATGGACTTCTTGAGTCGTATTATGCCATAATTGTATCTCATGAGTTGTGAACTTGTGAGAGGTCATAGCACAATACCTCACTCGCAACATTCGACCACTCGAGCAGTGGCCATCCTTGCACAGCGCAAGCAAAATCTTGCTTCTCAACTTTTGGCCCACCACTCAAGCACCCAAAAACTCTGCTCGTGCCCCAAAAAAAAAAAATCATCCCAACTTCAAATAAGCAAAACCAAGCTCCTCAATTTGACCCGGTCCGTGACGCTCATACGGAATCCAAATGAGGTCAAATTTGTGTACAAATTTAGAGTCTCATTGATAACTATCTTAAAGTTAGCTTTTTTGTTTTTTTTACCTTTTTAGCCAAAAAACCTACAAGTTGGTCGTTCAATAAGTTAGCTTATAAGCTAGCTTTTTTGGAGTTGGTTGATTAAGTAAAAAATTAGCTTTTTTACTTTTTAACTCATATTAGACAATATTGCTCTTCTATATAGTTAATCATAATGACTATAGAGTTGGCATTGGTAGAAAACAATATTAGGTAAGGTATTATTGTTTTTCTGAAGAGAATGGGGATTAAGATAGGGTGGCTCAGGACTTGGTATATTTTGGCCTCATTTGGCAACCCCGGGCTTTTTGTATTAAGTAACTTTAACCCAAATAAGCAAGAATTTTGTTTGGTGCAATTTTAAAGTGCTTGAAAGCTAAAAGCTTATTTGGCTTAAAATGGTTTTAAGTGACTTTAACACAAATGAAAGTTGTTATGGAAAGTTTTACTTTTTGTTTTCACATAATTTCATATTTAATATAATTCTTGTTTGATAGATATGAGAATGAATGTTAAGGTAGATGTATGCTAAAACTAGAAAAAATAAAATTAGGAATGAAAAATTTCGTGGAATGATAGGGACCGCGCCAATTAAGGAAAAGTTAAGAAAAAATAGATTAAGCTGATTTAGACATATACAATATAGAACAGTTGATACACTAGTAAGAAAAAGCGACAAGATCATGAATAATAAAAGTACTAGGGGGAGGGGTGGACCTAAATTGATATGAGATGTTGTATTTAAAAAAAAAAGATATGAATCTATTGAAACTAACTAAAGATATGGTCCTTAACAGAGCAAGATGGCGTAAAAGGATTCATATAACCGACCACAATTGATTAGGACAAAGGCTTAACTTGGTTTGGTTATCTTGTTTGATAAGTCTCGACAAGTAGGCTATAAACATATAATTTTTATACAAAAAAATAGATATGTATAATAAAAGTTGTGACATTCTTAAAAATGTATAAAGGTATATTTACTTAACAAGCAAAAGGCCTAAAAGCCTAAAAGCCTAAAAGACATATAGGCAAAGAGGCAATAAGCCTGCATTGCTAAATAATCACATTTAGCATTTATATGGCTTTAAGCCAAAAGGCAATATGCCGGCTTTAAGCCAAAAACCAAACGAGGCCTTTGAATTAGCTTTTTGGCTTTTTAGCATTTTTGCTTTTTTACCAAACAGACAAAGTTGGCTTTTTAGATTTTGGCTAAAAAAGCCAAAAAGCTTTGTTGTCATTCAGGCCCTTAAGTCCCGAAACCCTACTTTCCAATGGTTTTGGTTTCAAGCAAAAATTCCAAATGTATAGAGTTATAGCCAAAATAGTGATGAAGATTCTCGTTGATTTCCTTCGTCCAGTTTTGACCCAATTTCGTTGGAACTCTATTTTTTTATCACCATTTGACCATCTATCATTATTCTCATTGAATATCAGACTTACCTGAACCATTGTAATTTGGATCCCTCTGTCTCCATCTGGAAACCCAGGAGGCGATAGGTAAGGTTTTGAAAAATTTACAAGGATGATCTACCACAAAAATAGGATGGTCAGTCACGATGCTGCCCTGGTGACAATTAACGGTCAGTCAACCAAACTGAGAGCGAAACATTAGAGTCTCTGGTATTCAGTATGATAAGCCACAACACAAAGGTCAGTCAAGCAACTTTAAGGCTGAAAATTTTCTTGGACAACCAGGCCCCAATCATGGTTGACTAAGCTGACACAACGTGCGCCATCCTTCCTCAGCCTCTTTTTGTTGTA
This sequence comes from Heliamphora ciliata, assembly GCA_032360265.1. Classification (NCBI taxonomy): domain Eukaryota; kingdom Viridiplantae; phylum Streptophyta; class Magnoliopsida; order Ericales; family Sarraceniaceae; genus Heliamphora; species Heliamphora ciliata. The sequence continues at coordinate 836,365 of JAUMHN010000014.1, forward strand.
CCTCTCCAACCTCATCTACCACTTTCATCCTACTCAAGGTCCTTGTTTGAGTCTATCCACTGAACCCAGCGACGAGGGTGAACACCATACTTACCAAGAACAAAGGAAATACTGAGATCAAAAGGGAGAATTTCCTTAGTGGATGCTGAATTTGCTAGTTAACAATCTAGCTATGTATAGGATATGCAATGTCCAACCTTTTCCCATTCCATTACCCCATACCAAAAAATTCTGAAATTAGAGCCCCTTCCCCTACTAAAAGTTTGAAATCCCAGTGTACATAAACATCAAACTCAAAATGCATACTTATGCAATAAATGTTTTCTATAACCTTCTCTTACCTATAACCTTCATTCATTCAGATATTTTTCCGCACACTGACTGTGGTTTGCCTCTTTTCCCTCGCAATAGCTTCATGTGCAGGAAATCAGGACTTTCAGGCCTAAGTGTATTTGCCACATCATTAGTTTCAGATTTCACTTCATGCCTATTCACTAATGAGTGGTATCCTCTCTATTGTCTTCCTTCAAATCAGTGTAGAATTCAAGTATCATTTTCTATCCATAGTACCATGCAATGTCACCGGTTTCCTAAGTTGGCATACATCAACATTATTATGAATTTGGTACCTACGATAAACCTAAGTTGGCAGGCAAGGGTTTGCTTCTCCAAACAGCAATAATCACCCTCCTTTAGTGATTAAACACTCTAGGGTTCACTCTATATTCAAAACTACACAAAGATTTGAGAGTTTTAGATGGGATTTGTTAGATCTATTATTAAGGATGAAAAGCCCAAAGTTGTGAATTGAGCAACTCAATCCTCATTATATCCGCTAGACAAACATGGCCGATCAACCTGTAGTCTGAGTTTACCATCTCACATATACTACAGTTTGAGTTTTTAGATTTAAATGCTAATTAATCATCCAAATAGTGTGGTCGATCAACCTCAAGATATTGTTGTAGGTATATGAATGGGCCGCCGGCACGTGGCTCCTCAAAGAGATCGCCCTCAAGCCTCCTTAGCTAGTAGCTAGACTCCTGTGAGGCGACGACCTTGGCTCCACCACCACTTAGCCAGCTTCCCTAATGAGCTTTGGAGTCATGAGGTTAGCCTAACCAAAGTATCGTATACTAACCAGGTATGACATTCTCAATAGGCTAATTGTCACACCAGTTCAGCAAAACCTAACTCGATTAGTTGGACTCTCATCTCCCCCATGCCTTGCTATATTCAAGAGAACCACCGCCTCATGATGGTTTCGATTGTTCGGCCATGCTTGAACTCAATACCTCCATTTATCGAGCACTCACCTAAATGATTAGTCAAAGTACCCTAGGTTGAAAGTGAAGCCTAGGTACCCCCGCTCAGGAACAAAAAAGGCTTATGGCTAAGAGGCTAGAACGAGGGGCCTGTCAGTGCAGACGCCCTCCATGGGAGTGCCCTCACCTCGACCAATCATAAAGAGGGCCAATTCTACGAACTCCATTCTAATACCAAACCAACAACTCTATCAAATCCATTCTTATACCAAGATCTAAATTGAATTACATCACTTGTTCTTCAATCAAAAGATCTAATCATTATAGCTCAATGAAGTTTTAAAGTGATTCTCGGGCCTTATAATGGTTTCCGACCTCATTACGATATATTCAATATAATGAATGTTTTTGAAATCAAGAAGTGAAGCTAATTCTTCCTTGACTTTTTGACATTGCACATGTTAAAACAGTCTGAGAAAGTCCTAGGTATGACATTAAAATCTAGAGATTTTAAGTTCCATTGAGTTATATTACCATTAAATAGAAAATTCCTACGATAACCAATGTTCCTAAATGATCTAATTGCATAGTGCAAATGGTCATCGATGGATACGTGTTGTCATCAGATGAGGAGATTTCAAGTGGGATTGAAGATTTTTATCCTAGATTGTATTCACAACATGAGTTTAGAGGCAAACTCTAGAAGAGAGAGATTTTTCTTCTACCTAGTAAGAAGATAGAATTTGTTGGAGAGGCCTTTTTCAAAATAAGAGGAGGTGGAACCTCACAACAATTGAAATGAGGAAAAAGGGCCAAGGTCAGATGCTTCACTTAAAACTTTTTTATTCATTTGTTGGACACGTGAGGAGATTTAGTGATTAAAACTCAACCTACTAACCACGAGGTTGTAGGTTAGAATATGAGGGCAACCACTTTATGCAATTTTTTTTTTTTGGGGGGACAAGTAAAAGTAATATCATTAAAGGCGCCGAGAGGCGCAACCAAGTACACACGGAGTATACAAAGACCACACCTATATGAGAGGCTAATACAACCGGAAAATGAAAATGCCCAAAAAATCTACCAAAGAATCTAAATGGAAAGAGAAATTCCCATGAAGCTAAAAGAATAGTGTTGAAAGTAGCTCTCTTTTTGAAACAAGTAAAGAGTGTTTGACACCCACAAAGGATCTACAGGTTCTCTCTCCAAATGCTCCACAACAAGCAAAGAGGCACCACATTCCAAACCTTCCTTTTGTTCCTCCTTGGACAACTGCCTTTCCAACAAAGAAACAGCTCCTTCACCAACCTCGGCATCACCGAAGAAACTCCAAAAGTAGAAAGAGTCAAACTCCAAAAGTTCAAGGCCACCGGACAAGGTAACAAAAAGTGGTTCAATGATTCTCCAGCCTCCACATGAAACACCAATCCAGCAAAAGGTGTTACCCTTTCTCCTCATATTGTCAATGGTGAGGAAGGCTTCATTAGTAGTCGTCCAAGAAAAAAAAAATCACTTAACCAAGAGCCCTAGCACGCCACACGCCTTTCCAAAGAAAGCTATAATCCCCACTTTCGCAAGTCCCTTATAAAAAGACGCCACTAAGAATGAGCCAAAAGAGATATCTCACCAAAACAAAGAATCGTGAATATGACAAAAGTCCAAAGTAACTCCACACCTGAATCGACTTCCCAATCCAACAACTCCCTCTTGAACAGAGAGGTCCAAGCCCCTCCACCATGATCCTCAAACCAGTAGTCCTTTACAAGTGTTAGATAGCTTGATATAGATTATTGGACACATTTGCTAATATCTTAAGCTTTTGAAAAATTTGGTGACTTAATATGGTATCAGAGCTCTGGTTCCACGAGGTCTTAACTTCAAGCCTCGTGATGTGTTTCCCTATTATATTTGTTATTGTACACTCTGTGTATTGGTACACTCTGTGTATCGGTGCACCTGTTCAGTTTGTTCGCCTCTCCCCGTGCAAGACAGGGTTGCACGGGAGAGGGAGTGTTGAATAGCTTAATATACATTGTTGGACCCATTTCCTAACAGATTAAGTTTTTGGAAAAATTAGTGAGTTAACAACAAGAGCCATCTTGTCTACCGCAATACTAAACAAAATAGGTAAGGCTTCCCTTAATGGTTGTGGCCACACCACGAATTAAACCAAAACCTCACCCTATTCCCATATCCACGATGAAGGCAGTCCGAGGGAAGAAGTCTTCTCAGACGCTCATGATGCCTTTCCACAACCCATTACCATAAGCTCCACTAATGGGACCCGTAGACAACCACTTCATGCATATAATGCCAAAGATTAGGTTTGTACCCAATTTACTGTCCCAGACCCCATCAAACTGCGCATACTTCTTAAAGTGTTGGAGTATGGTAAAAGGGAAGTAATACCACCATTTCACAATTTCTTAGTTACTGGATCTTTTTAGTTCTTTTATTTATATTATTCCAAATAAGGGGTTGTGGGAGACATTCTAGACTATTGAAGAATCCCAAGTCTAGCGGTATTTATGATATCATATCCAATGTTCTAGCCACAAGACTGTAGAAGGTGATAGATGGGATTATCTCAAAATGGTCAAAATACTTTTGTTGTGCAGAAATTTATCACAGCAGTTTGCTCGTCATAGCAATGGCAAAAATATCACAAATGATTTTTGTGGGCTCCATTACTTTTGCTGCGGATCATCTAAGCCATATAGCTTCATAGGCGGCTTTAGTGGCACCAACACATTCAGCATCAGCTAATGAGAGCACTACTGTCTTTTTCTTTTTTGGGTGACCAAGAACCCAAACATTCCATGTAGCTTGATGTGTTTCTAGTTTCTACCATCACTGGGACCTGCCCCATCAATGGGACCTGCCCAATCAGGAAATGCCGTACTTCGATGCTGAAATTTCTTCTGCCTAGCAGATACTGTAGCATTCAATTTTCCATAAGATAGCGAATGTGGTTGGGTTCATTCATGAATCTGGAATGCTAACTGTACAGACCATATCTGGCTTAGTGTTGGAGAGATAAACCAGTAAACGAAGTAGGCTGCAATACATTGTTGGTTCTTGGAGCTCCACCATCTTGTTATATTTTTTGTTCAATGCCATCAATGTTGGGACTTGTTTACATGTTGACATCTTGATTCATTCCAGCAAATCTTCAATATATTTTTGTGGAGAAATTGGAGTTTCTCCTTTTGTCTACCCAACTTGGATTGCAAAAGGACATCATCAGGCTGAATCTGTCATTTCACGTTCTCTCGCCATGGTCTTTATGGATTCATCTAGATTAGTGACCGTATAAATGAAACTCAACACAAGGGCAGACAATGAGAAAATTCTTGATACCCCTCTTAACATATATGGTGGTTGCTCACCAGGACTTCTTTGAAAACCATGCTGAGGAAGTATTTATCTATTTTATTGTTCCAAGGATGTGGAGTTTGTTTTAGACCATAGTGTGTTTTTCTCAGTAGATAAACCACTTTCTCTTTTTCTTCCACCATTCAGCCCGCGGGTATTTCCACATATACTTATTTCAGTTAGCCATTCAAGAGGGCAGATTTTACATCAAGCTAGTAGACGTGCAGTTCCAGCAGTGCTGTCACGGCCAGCACTGTTCTGATTGTCTCCATTTGAGCAACTGGTGCAAATGTCTCATACCTTTTCAACTAAACAATCTTCATTCAACTTCATTTTGCAGATCCACTTCAGCTTGATCACATATTTTCCTTGTGAGTTGGGATATAGTCAACAAGCCCTCAAGTGTGATTTTCCACAACAATGGTTATTTTTCAACCACTGCTTTGTTATGAGACTTTTGCTGCTATTCACCGTTGTTACAAAAATCTGTGGTTCACACGAGAAACATGAAAAATTGCATGAGTCAATAAATTTCCCTTACCGAGAAAACCCTCTGACTGGTAATCTGGTTCTGAGTTACTTTCATCGAAAGGATTTTCTTGTGGAAACAGAGCATAGCTAACAATTCAATTCACCAAACTCATCAACAAAACAGAGTTGCAGAACAGAAAAACCATATCATTTTTGAAGTGGCACAAAGTATACCCAAAGGCATTCCCAGCAATTCTTAGGTACCAATCTCCAACAAAAGCAATCTTTAAAAAAGCTCCCAATGAAGCTTGGCACAGATGAAAGCTTCCTAACTGCCATTGTATGTTCAAACTCGCAGGTACGGTTAAATCATCGGTAGTACATTATTTATTAGCAAGGGACTTGTGGGCTTGCTTACATTCCAAAGGATGAAGAAGACTGCTAATGATCATATGTAAATTGTTGGCAAGGAACCAAGGTTGTCTTTTCTGCCTTTGTTGGGGCTTTCATCTTGTTATGCCAGGCATCTTAAGTGGGTTATATGGCTGCTTCAAGGGCCACTGCCCATAAAGAAGAGTCAGATCAGTGATGGATGCAGAAAGGGTCAATGTCATGCATCATTCATGTACATGAAAGAAGAGTAACAGAATATCATGCGAGACAACTAGGACACCCTGTCAAAACAAGCATATGGTTCATAGTTCTCTTTTTCCAGTACATGGATGAGGTGCAGCCCAAAACAAATACAAACAAATAGAACAGGGTAAGGCAGCCTTTTCTGCATCTATCTGAATTTTAGAGCTCAACAAAGCAGGGGAGTCGAAGAGTCCTAAAGATCCAGAGTCCAAAGCCTATTGAATATATTCAGGAGCACCTTTTTCAATTGATTCTTTTTGTAGATTCCCCAGAAGGTATGATAGACTCTAGGTTTAGATTTGTTTCACCCAGTTGTCATTGTTTGAACTACTCTTAATATTCGACATGCACAAGGGTTGCACCCCATTAGTTCATTAAAGGCATTTCTTAGTTGGAAAAAATAAAATAAATATTAAAGTACGATTTTCAGATAGGAAATTTGCATAATAGGACAATAAGTTCCTCAATTCTAAACCTAATGTACTTTAACACTGAAAAATAAGAACATGGAGTACCCTTTTTTCATAACGGAATAAGAGTTACCAGTCTGCAGGCTGCTTTCTTTCCATATTCATCACCATTTTCGTAGACATGCTTAAGAGCGACAGGAAGGACTTTCCAAAATTCATTGACAAACTCACTACCCTTACGCCTGCTATTTTGTAAAATGTCATTGGCCAAATATAGAAAAGAAACGCGCTGTTCTCGCTGAGCAGTATTGAATGTTTTGTCCCATGCTTCGACAATCTGTTTAGCTTTCTTCCGATGAGAAATGCACCAACGAGATAATGCTGATCAAATGTTAAGGGAAATACATGCCATATTATACCTGAGGATTAGAAAAGAGAAATCCAAAAGACACAAATGGAAATGTAAGGGTACATTTTATCTGAACATGCTATCCAGAGAAGAAGTGTTGCCAAGAAGAAGAAGAAGAAGAAGAAGAAGAAGAAGAAGAAGAAAGAAGGAAAGAAAAGTTCATGAAAAGCTTCTTTCATAAATGATTTCTTATCGAAGATATGTCCAGCTGCACTTGCAGCAAGATATTCCAGTTATTTATAAAATTAAGAGTAATTTGTCAAATACATTTAAAACTTAAACTATTGTTATCATTATGAAGTTTTGAAAGCAAACATTTTTAGTGGAGAAGAAACTCTATACTGAAGAACACCTGCTATAATCCCATTTTGAAGTAAACATGAAACAAATCAAATCAAATTTTAACAGCACCGTATACTATTCAAGAGGACAATAAAAAGAACTGCAAACACAAACAAAAGCTCTCTTGAAAAGCAAAGAAAATTTGTAAAAAAATACCCATAAGGGAAAATGCTTGAATTATAGAGGTTAGATGTGCTTGTATTGCCCATGAAAGAAATTAAGAAAAAGCAAGAAAGAAAGAATAAAGCACCAAAGAAGTCAAGTTCAACCCACTAATACGTCTACAATCATATATAAGCATTCAAAACCAAGCATTCCTTGCTTTGCTGATCAGATCTATCTCGTGCTTCCTTAATACAACCTCCCACCACTAATATGGAAAACCCCAGTTTTGAAACAAGCTATCATTGAGTTCCATTTTAATCAGAACCGGATTCAGTTGATTACGAACAATGTCAGGGGCTTTCCGTCTTGTTATCAAAAAGGGAGTTTGGTAATGCAAGCTACCTCCTTGGACGAACACGAGGCTTAGTCAAGTAGAACTAATTATCCATGGGGGAACCCACTGTAAGCTTAGCAATAGTTATAACCAAATTGTTAAGTCACCAATTATCCCAAAAGTTTAAGCAGTTAGGAAATGGGCCCAACAATGTATACCAAGCTATCCAACACCCCCCCTCACGTGCGATCCTGTATCGCACGTGGAGAGACAAATAAACTGAACAGGTACACCAACACACAGAGTGCACAATAACAAATATAACAAGGAAACACATCACGAGATTTGAACCCAAGACCTCATAAAACTAGAGCTCTAATACCATGTTAAGTTACCAATTGTCCCAAAAGCTTAAGCTGTTATGTTCATGGGCCCAACAATATATATCAAGCTATCCAACACAAATAAAGAACACCCTTAATGTGTTAAGCATATACCTTATCTAGCTGCAGTTCATTGACATGCTCCAATTTGTGAATGGAGACGGACCAACGATACAAGCTATGTTGAAGGTCGCCATATCTTAAAATGAGTGTTGGTTACAAATTGGTATACTCATTCTTGATTGAGAAGTGGAGAGTCGGGATTTTTGTGCAAACAAGATATTGAGAAGGCGTATGATCGCGTAAATGGCACTTCTTGCTTTATGTGATGTATAGGATAGGCTTCAAAGCTAAGTGGATTAGATGGACCCGTTGTTATAATTCTACAACTCGTTTATCTATGTTGGTGAATGAATCTCTGGCTGGCTTATAGGTGTTTTACATCTCTTGTTAGTTGATGACACATTGATTTTTGTGGGGCCAATCAGGTGCCACTTGGTTGAATTTTCAATGTTATGATTTGTTGTGCCTCAAGGTAATCTTGGGTTTAAAGGTTAATTTGAAAAGGACCGTTGATTCCAGCTGGTGATGTTGCTCAAGAAAAGTATTTAGAATCAATTTTGGGTGCAGGGTGAACTTTCTCCCTGCTTCTTATCTCGGGTTGCCTTTAGGTTCTCCATATAAGACAAAATCCGTGTGCGACTGTGTGGTGGAGCATTTTCAAAACAACTAGCGAGATAGAAAAGGTAATATCTTTCTAAGAGTAGCAAATTCATCAATAGAACCTTATCAAGCCTCTCCACTTTATGTCCTTACACACCATTCCAGTTTCGATGGCAAGAACATGGGGAAGCTAAAGCAGGATTTTCTATGGGGGCATTGGGTAGAGTTTGTGTAATATCCCGAAACAAAAAATAAAATAAAATAAAAATAAATTAAAATAATGTTAAATTAAAATAATAACTAATGATATTAATATATATATATATATATATATATACAAAATCATATTAGTTAGCTGAAAATTTTAAGGAAACAAAAACAAAGGAAAACTGATTAATTTAGAGGCGTTGAAAGGGAAAATTGATGGAAGATTTTGATTCGTAACCAAAAATAGGGTTAGGATCATTAAGGCTGGAGCGTGTGATGTTAGTATATATATCAGAGGGTTATGGGATGTTTTCTGTGCAAGAAAGAAAGAAAAAAAAAACAGAGAGAAAGAGAGATAGTGGGTACCGGCAAACCAAAGCTCGGCCCCGACGCCTCCTTCAGCCACCACCGGCGCCGACCACCACCCGACGCCACCCTAAACACCGACGACGACCACCGACGCCACCCCCGACAACGTCAACACCCACCGCCGCCGCTATCCACCTTTTCGTCTCTCTCTGGTTTGCGTTTCTCTCTCCCCAATCTCTCTCTCTCTCTCCCTCTCCCTCTCCATCTGCTCGAAACCCCTCCCGCCACCACCGGAGGCCACCGGCGACCTCCGTTGGCACCTCTAGCGAACCCCGAAATCTCTGGTTTTGGGGTTTCGATCGTGCGCTGCAGTTTGGATTTTTTGTTTTCTATGGTTCATGCATGTTGGGTCCTGTTTGGGTTTGGTTAGCCTCCATTAGGCCTTGTTTGGTTGGGTCATTATTTGGGTCTATTGTATAGTTGCTGTTTGGGTTATGTTTTAATTATATTAAGTCTTGTTGCTGTTTGGGTTATGTTTTAATTGTATTAAGTCTTGTTTGGTTACTATTTTTATAAACCATTTTATTATTAAGTTGTTATTTTGTAATAATAATAATATTGAGTTTAATTAGTTTTTATAAAGAAAAATAGCTTATACTAAAAGTTTTAAAAGTTAAAAGGTTTTTTATGAAAACCAGATTTTAAATTAAAAATGATAACAATTTTAAAAGAATGATAATGGTTAAAAACTCATTAGAAATGAATATTTTACA
>JAUMHN010000014.1:882848-913413 GCA_032360265.1 Heliamphora ciliata
AACCGTTTTTGCTTAGGATAAAATGTTCACCCATTTGCCTTAGGATTTGGCCTTGGTGTTAAACATGAGAGTTGTAAAAAATATTTTTATCTAAATAGTGTATAAAATTCATAACTTGATTCCAAGTCTAGATACCCCAAAACCCTATCACCCTTTTAATTTAATTCTTGGTTTTTGACCTTAAAAGTTGCTTAGTGTGAAATTGAGTACCCCTTGCCGTGAGACCCGAGTGTTTTTATGATGATTGATTTGATTTAGTTGATTAGTGTCTTAAGTGAATGTATGATGATTTAGAACCCCTGCTATCATATTTGAATTATATCTTGAGAATTATAGCCTGTGCTTAACATACTTGTACTTTATGCTTTGCGCGTTATACCATGAATCTTGCCATGCTATAGATGATTATTTTTGAGATCTATATCATACATTATTGATATTGTTACTTGCATCCTGGCATATTGGAGTTCATCTGTGCGAACCGTTGATGAGATGGGGGGCCGTGTTGAGATTATTCTTCTTGGTTCTAAATCTAGGGCGTCCCTGGTTGCCATTTTCGAAAATATTTTGGTTTGTACACCCTGGGTGCATTTTCGGTGTTACAGAAATGGTTTATGAATATTGTTGGGCACCATGGGTTCTTCGCTAGCATTCTGATTTCGATAGCTTGGACTTTGGGTAATTCAGAAAGAGCCTAATTCGACTGACCTAATCCCACTGCGGTGGTAATTTGGAAAGAGCCTAATTCGGTTGACCTAATTCCATTGGGTAATTCAGAGAGAACCTAATTCGGCTGACCTAATCCCACTATGGCGGTAATTTGGAGAGAGCCCAATTATGGCTGTCTTAAAACCCTTATCTTGGTACTTTGTAAAATGTCAATGTCTCTTGAATTCTCTTAGGCTTTAGGTTAACACCGGCGAAGGCATCATGCATTTTAAGGTGGGAATTGTCGGTCCATATAAGGGTGGCTGAATATTTTGGTTGGTCGGCTCCCATGCCGTTGCTATTGAGTAAAACAGCTGTGGCATGAAGCCAGGCAACGTGGTTACTATTCGCAACGAGGCGTGATGATGGCTTTGGTGATCAAGTCCCATTAAGTCAACTCTGGTGATTCTCGGTGTGGAATTTCTGTTAAAATCTAGGTGCATGCTGGGTTGGGCATCTGCATTTCTTGCACGACATCTTATACGCACATGTTTATTTACTTACCTCAAACCAAGAACTCTCAAACTAAACACGAGCCCACGCCTTACATATAAACAACATATGAAGCCATAGCCTTAGGGTCTTACAAAACATGTTTAAAATCCAAAACATATACGTCAATACATGATCCCACGACAAAAGGAAAACTAGAAAAAGTCTTTCGCCTCCTCCGGCTCCACTAGATCATCTCAAGTGATCAAAATCTCCTGAAAAAGATTTTTAAATCTCACAATGTGAGCCGAAACTCAATAGGAAACAGACTAGCATGAAACAAAAGCAAGATATGCAATCATGTAGTATAAAATCGACTTGACTTCACAAGTCTCAAAACAGTTTTCCATCCTCAAAATCATACATTTTTATATAATGCAAATAACGTCCAACAGTTTAAGAAAAACATCAACAAAATGTTATTTTTCACTCAGTTCCCATCACCGACAATGATTCCTATATAATGACTCTGTCGCACCGGGGACAAAGGTAGCAACTATGGACTCTCGTTCATTACCCTAGTTTCGGAACATCCAATGCTTTGTTAGGTAATAATAAGTTTTATATGGAGTTACAACAAAATACGCCTCCCAATAGGGCAACCACTTCATTTATGGGGTTTAACCCGAAAGAGCGAAGCACCTACATGCGCAAAGTTTTTGAATTTTCACCGAGGAGCAATGATGGCCCAAATACACCCTGGTTGCCATTTTCAAAAATGTTTTGGGATGAATTCCCCTTGTGCACCTTGGGCGTGTCCCTGGTGTTATAAAATTGGTTTATACACCCTGGGCGTGTCTCCGGTGTTACAAAATTGCTTTATACACATTGGGCGTGTTCCCGGTATTTGAAATGGTTTACGAATATTGTTGGGCACCATGGGTTCGTCGCTTGCATTCTGATTTCAATAGCTTGGACTTTTGGGTTAACACCGGCGAAGGCATCACGAGTCTTAAGGTGGGACAAACCGCTTGGGATGAATTTCCCTTGTACACCCTAAGCGTGTCCCCAGTGTTACAGAATTGGTTTATACACTCAGGGTGTGTCCCCGGTGTGTGAAATTGTTTATTGAATATTGTTGGCCTGGAGTATGGCGCGGACCCCACGCCGTTGCCATTGAGTAAAACAGTTATGGCATGACGTCAGGTGATGTGATTACTATTCGCAACGAGGCGCGATGATGGCTATGGTGATCAAATACCCGTAAAAGTCTACTCTGCTGATTCCTGGTGTGGAATTCCTGTTATAATCCGGGTACATGTTGGGTTAGACATCTGCATTGCATACGCGGTACGCATGTTTATTGACTTATCTGCTATCCTGTCATAAATTTGTTTGTCTCCTTGACTATCAATTGTACTGGGTGTTATATGAAATGTATTGCGGTAAATTTTGTGCTGTGAGATTAGTTAGAAGGTTAGAGTGTTTTGCTTCTGGGTCTTGGCTCGTGGCATTCGTGCCACAAGTAAGGAGGAGCTCTTGGAGAAAGTCATCCCAGAGGGGGAAGAAGAGTTTGAAGAACAGGGTGAGTTCTAAGAGCACATGGATCCCGCTAATGCATTCTGAAGAGTCAAGATCTTTGCTTTTGTTCTTATATTCAGTTTTTTCCGTGCTTAGGGTAATTTTTGAAATTTCTTGGTGAAACTGTAATACTTATGTAACTTTGAACAGTTTAGAATTTCTTTATGATGTAATAACTAACGTATGTAAATATGAATAAATGGCTAGAATATCTCTTTATTTATATTTATATATGTCCCGACGTGCCAGAGAACGGGGCATCACATGCACGACCTTAAAATACCCCTTTTGTTTGATCGGTGCTCCTCATGACCTTAAACTGACTCATCGGTCCCTTCATGACCTAAAAATGATTACCATCTGATCGGTCCTCCTCACGATCTTAAACTGACTCATCGATCCTCTTCATGATCGTAAACCAACTCGCTAGTACCCGAACGATCTTAAAATGTCTCTTTTATCTGATAGGTCCTCCTCGTAACCTTAAACTAACTCATCAGTCCCTTTATGACCTAAAACTGATTACCATTTAATTAGTCCTCCTCATGACCTTAAACTGACTTATCGGTCCACCTTATGACCTTAAATGACTCATTGGTCCTTTCACGACCTAAAACTAATTGATGATCTCTTGGTCCGTGTTGTAACCTTAAAACTTTCTTGCAATGTACCTATTTGCATCATACTGTACTTGTCATGCATCATGATTAGCCTGTTTGCATCATATGCATTGCCCTATGAACTACGACCGGTCTGATCCCTTGTAATAGGGGTACGTAGGAAGCTCAATGAAAATTTGAGTTCTACCACGCTTTTCTCCATGTTTTGTTTGTGCCTAAGATTGGCAACTTATCCACTCGTTTTGTATCCAGAGCTTTGACATTTACTTGCACCACGAGTTATTGCAAGCTCTGTCAAAGATGGGCAACTGTAGACATACCAATATGACTAAGCCGAATCTTAAGCACACATCTCGAATCCACTCCAATGACAAAAGTATGAGGATCATGCTCGAGGATACGCCCAAGTAAGAAAAATCACAAATATAGCTCAAAACCCAAGAAAACATCCTAAAAAACCTTCAGGCTGTGACATTTGTTTCATGGCCGTAACCTTTTTACAAACCCTAAACCAAGCTGTAGCTTTTTTTTGTCACCGCCGTCGCTTGTTTATCCAGGCCACGAATTTAGAAAGTTACGGCTATCCTTTTTATTCCCATAAAGGTGGCAACCATCACTGTGAAAAAGTAAAAAGGTAGCGGCCGTCACCATTACCCCTTTCTGGACAGGCGGCAGCATCCCAGAAGAGGTCTGTGTTGCTCGCCTTGCCTATAAATAGGTGGCGATTCCAAGTAGAAACAAGAGGAAGAAATACCTAGAGGCCCAAGTGCTGCCAAAATACTCCTCCACTCGATATTTCCTATCCATTCTACACTTTCCGATCCTTATTTGTGTTCTTGTTTACCTCGTAGGAGTTCTTGGAGCATGTATTAACTCGGAGGTATCGTATTCTCACCCCCGAGAGGCCATTCGAGGTGGATATTCACACGATGTAACCTTAGAAACTCACGACTCTTCTTAAACCATCATCTTCTTCCCTCGATGGTGTCGTGGATACGGCTTCTACTGTTTTATTGCTTGTTTATCATTTATTTCGATGTAAACATTATTCCTTTAAGTTTTTCATTACTAACAGTGTATTCATAGCTCTCTATTTCGTATATTTATAGTCATTTCTATTCTGTTCCAACGCTCACAAGCACACTGAGCAGTTCAAAAGCTTTCTAAGGTTCTAAAACATGACGGTTGCGACCTTCTCTTGTCACTAATGTATGTTTTGTTAAACGTGTAACACCCCGACCTTTCACATGGCAACGATATTGTTCGCTTTGGAAAAAGTCCTCACGGTTCTGTTCTTCTTAGGGGTCACCAATCCTGCATTGCTCCCGCTCAAGCACGCTTAACTGCAGAGTTCTACAAGGGTTTCTACCACTTGGGAAAAGGTCTCGTTGAATGTAAGGGTCCAAAGTTTTTCTTTTATAACCTAGAAACTCCCTTCCTTTTTGATGTGGGATACTAAGATATCACAATCCACCCCTTTAGGGCTACACGTCCCCGAACAGTAGCTTGCCAGCTCCGGTAGCTTGCTAGTCCTAATCGACCTACCCACTCAGTAGCCCGCTCACATGTCACACGAGACGGCAGGGGAGAGGGAGTTCCTAGGCTATAAAAGAAAAACTTTGGACGCTTACATTCAACGAGGCCTTTTTCTAGGTGGTAGAAACCCTGGCAAAACTCCGCAATTAAGCGTGTTTGAGCGGGAGCAATGCAAGGATGGGTGATCCCCTGGGAAGAACAAAACCGTGAGGGCTTTTGCCCAAAACAGATAATATTGTTGCCATGTGAAGGGTCGAGGTGTTACAAATGGTATCAGAGCCGACTCTCCTCACCTCCGAGTGTGCGCCCCTACCGTTTCGCATGACATGTGGATGGGCTACAGAATAGGCAGATCGATAAGAACTAGTAGGCTATCGGAGGTAGCAAGCTACTGCACGGGGACGTGCAGTCTTAAGGGGAGTGAATTGTGATATCCTAGTATCCCACATCGGAAAGGGAGAGGGAGTTTCTGAGTTATAAAAGAAAAATTTTGGACTCTTACATTCAACGAGACCTTTTTCCAGGTAATAGAAATCCTAACAGAACTCCGCAGTTAAGTGTGTTTGAGCAGGAGCAATGCAATGATAGGTAACCCCCTGGGAAGAACAAAATCGTGAGAGCTTTTGCCAAAAGTGGACAATATCGTTGTCATGTGAAGGATCGGGGTGTTACAAAACAAATAATCACGGTCATACACTTTTTATAAAAGCCGATACATCTGTGCCTTATTAACTCACAACCGCAACATCATATTCGTACGGCTATGACATTTGTTCCAAGGCTAAAAACATGAAAACTCTCTTCAAAACTCTATGATATTTTTTTATTTCAAGGTTTTATATCCTTTTATTGCTATGTTTAGCGTTTTCTTTCTTCTATGCCTTAGTTTATATTCCTGTTGGGTAATGAATGGTAGATCTAGGCTAGATCAAATAGGTCATGGTCTCGATTCTATACATCTTTCTATCTATATGTTCTGTGGTTATGAAAACATAACAACCGTGACCTTTCAATGTCACGACCGAGAATTTGTTAAACTTATTGTAACGACCGTGAGTTTTTACGCTTGACAGATACTTTTTCTACCTTTGTTTCTCACAACTGCAAGATCATGCTGTTACGGCCATGATATTCTTATAAGGTTAAAAGCATGAAAATCGTTTTAAAGCTTTTTGTCATCCTTTTATCTTTAAGGTTTTGCTTCTTTTTATTCTGTTTTGCATATTTTATATTATAGTCCATGTTCTTGATGGGAAATGGATGGTAGATCTGTCCTAGACTAAATGGGTCATGGTCTCCATTCTTTGTACTCCATTACTCTCTATTTTGTAGATCTACAAACATGATGGCTGCATCTTTTGCTTTATATATGTTACGGCCTCCATATCCTTTTGCTACGGGCGTGAGGTTTTGTGATACCAGTGATATGAAAATGTATTTCAAATATTCTGTTGTTCATTTTGATATCATATACATTCTATTTTAGAGTTATTGCCTGAATAGAAAATGAATGATGGTGGATCTAACCTAAAACCAATAGGTTATGGTCTTTGTCATGTCTTTCCTATTCATTTGAGCCTATTTTAACCATGTGTAATGCATACACCCTTTTTGTACCCTTAAAAACCATGGCCGCGACTTTTATTTGTTACGGCCATGAGATTTTTATTTTGTTTTTCACGGTAACCTTATATTTGTCATGGCCGCAAGTTTTGTGACTATTTTTATCACAGCCGCAACATATGTTGCTACTGCCATGAGTTTTCTGCATGTTCAATAACTTAAATATGATATTTAAGTCACCTCTGTTTATTCTGTACAACCTGTTTATAACATGTTAAGGTTAGAAATATTATTGCATGACTCTTACACCATTATTTGTTCATTTTATCGTTTATTCGCATGCTTTTCTCTTTTCTTTACTTAAACGATACGTGTAGTATATTTAGAAATAACAACCAAAATGACCATAGTAATTATTGTTAGGATTTTGTTTTGTTGTTTGCTTTTATTTGAACTCTCTTTAATCTCCCGTTTTATATATGTTACATTTTAAAAGTTTACAATAAGAACCAATATTGACAAAGTGAAGGCTAACCTCACGGTTACGCGAAAACGGTGCCTAACACTTTTCATTTTCGTACATTAACTCCCGAACCTTCTTTTTTTTCTGATAACGTTTTTAAAAGACCCGCAACCTTTTTTTTTATTTTTCTTGATTTTTCTCAAAAACCAAGTAGCGACTCCATTTTTCTAAAAAAGATGCTCAGATATCTTAGATTTTCTTATTTTGAAAAGAAAAGAATATTTTTCTAAAAACAATAAATATGCTGTACTTCTCTCCTCCCCAAAAACACCCGCAGTTGTACCTATGCAACCTCTAACATTACAACCCACTGAACACTTTGATAGTTTTGTTCTCCAAAGATCACCAAAAATTGAAACAACCAAGAAGTTCATCGGCATAAAATAATTGTGTTAAAGATTGACATCAAATGACTTAACACTCTAAGTATAGATTAAGCATGTGTCATTTTAATCCATCATTACGGCATGCGAGTTAGTACTCCCTCTCTAAACTTTGTCAATAGTGTTTTCCGACTTAGGGAAGAGAGGTGGTGGTATTAACCCACTCTAATCTCCCTCACCCTAGATCTCATCCCTTTCATTTTTGATCTCTTTTTCCACTATCTTTATTTCCCTCTTACCTTAGTTATTTTTTCTATTTTGCTTTAATTTTTGTATGATTTGTATTTTGTTTTATTTTTTAGCGTTTTTTTTTCTTTTATCATCTATTCTTCACTACGTCAGTCTTCTCGGATAATTTTCTTAGAATTGGATGCCTACCAGATCAGTATTAGTATATCGATATCGGTAACCCCAAAATTAAAGGTAGACAACCACGCCCAGCCTTTTGTAAAATCTTTTTGCGAGAGTTTTGTGGAAACTATGATGACACTCTAGATAGCTGTGCAACAAAGACGGTGATGTACAAGTGATTGGTTATTTGTGTTTTGTTTCTCACTTTTTTTTAATGCATTATAATAATGTCTCCCCATCTAAAAATTTGTGGTTGTTCCTCCATGGAGATTTATGGTTCTTCTTGTGTAAAAGTTTGGTTTCTCCTTGTGTAGAAATTTTTTCCTCCATGTGTGGACGTTTTTCTCTCTGCCTTTGAAAATGACTCTTGTTGCATATGATACATCTCTTTAATGGACTTTGTGTTGAATTTACAATTCATTTGGGTCTCATGATTTTTTCTAATAAAAATTAAATGAAGACTTAACACTTTACTAAAAGAGTTAAACATTGAATGAACACTATTCTTAAGAGGGACTTGTTATAACAGAAGACTCATTGATAATTACATCATTTTTGAGGGGTCAAACAGTAGTTTTAAAATTATGTAATGTATGTAGTTATAAAATATCTGCCGAAGAACAGTTCTAGCATCGCAGATCTCAAATGTGATTATGTGGTGTAGATTATTCGGCACAGAAGGGGTCTGAAATAGTCGGGGGACCGTAGCATGAGTAGAAAAGAAAAGACTATGAAGTTGCCGACCTTTGGTGATTGCTTGGGCATGTGACCTCTAATGGAAAAGACACGAAAGAAATTAAACTTTTCCTTCTGACTTTGGTTGCCTAATTGACTACTGTTTAAATGAAGTTCGTAAAGAGTGGAAATGTGACTCAATGTGGTAGGTCAATATGTGAATTACAGCTCCCAATCCTCTTTAAGTCACTATATACATATAGATATATATATTTCTCTCTCTCTCTCTCACTCTCTCTCTCTCTCTCTCTCTTTATATATATATATATATATATATATATATATATATAGACACACTCACATGTTTATGTTCACTCATAGAAGCAAAGACAGAGAAAGAGAGGAAATCAGAGGGAGAGAGAGAGAGAGAGAGCAAGCAATGGGGAGGCCTCCTTGCTGTGATAAAGTTGGTGTGAAGAAAGGTCCATGGACCCCTGAAGAAGACCTCCTCCTGGTTTCCTACATTCAAGAACATGGCCCCGGAAATTGGAGATCAGTCCCTACAAACACCGGTAATCGCTTCTGTGATCCAGTTTCTTTGTGAATATTTGTTTCATTGTGTTCATGATTTGAATCCAATTCCCTATTTTATCACACACACATGCATGCTAACCAGTCAATTTTGTTTTCACTTCGCAAAAGGGTTGTTAAGGTGCAGCAAAAGTTGCAGGCTGAGATGGACTAATTACCTCAGACCTGGGATCAAGAGAGGCAACTTCACTCCTCATGAAGAAGGGACGATAATTCACTTGCAAGCTTTATTGGGTAACAAGTAATTTTCAAAACATTATGTTGGGTTCATTTTTTAGAAACCAATTTTTTTGAACAAGTTTGCACTAAAATATTATTTGGTTTAATTCTCTAGTTGGCAATTGTTTAGTACAAATGACACTACTTTAGCAGTTTAAGTGCCCTAGATCAAAAGTAATAATTGCATTTTTTAGTATTCTGAAAAACTCAAATCAAAAGTTTAAAAAAAATACAAATTGAACATATTTTTGAGTTTTTTTTCAAGACCAATTTCAAACCAAATTCAGAAAAAAATCTCAATATTAATATAGCATATTCCTATGTATATAATGCTATATTAAAATGAACAAATCTAAAACAAAAAACCTAACAATAACACATAAAACACATTTAATGATATACAACCGAATAGAGCGGAGAACCAACGGAGTACACATCCCCTCCATCTCTTTTTTCATTGTATCATTGGTGTTGGACTCAACACACCCTCACAAAAATACATGTCATCTAAAGAATTTAGTTAAAAAAGCATATAGATATGCATATCATTTTGCACTTGTTGGGTTACGAATATAACTTTGAATTCTCAAAAGATTCGTAAACCATTGGTGCAGATGGGCAGCCATAGCTTCGTATCTGCCACAAAGAACAGACAATGATATCAAGAACTATTGGAATACCCACTTGAAGAAGAAGATCAAAAGGCTTCAATCAGCTTTGGAGCCCCAAGTGGTATCAGATCCAGCAATTTATCAGTTCGTATCCAGCAGCTTCACTGACAATAACAGTTTGGGTAGCAGCAGCCATGCCCCAACTCCAAGTTTGAACCAGTCTTCTTCAACCTATGCCTCCAGCACAGAAAATATCTCACAGCTCCTACAAAGTTGGATGAGATCTTCCCCAAAGACCAATACTTCATCTTCTGCTTCGCTTCACACTTGCCGGCCCATGAATTCCGAGCAAGAAGGCGGCCATTTTGGATCAAACGACGAGCTTGAATCTATTATCTCCTTTGATAACTTGAACAGCATTGCTTGGGACAAATCTTCATGTGATTCTACTGACCTTAAAGGCTCTCAAACTGCTGCCACCGATGAGAGGAAACCGAAGCAAAGATCGGAGAACGACACTCCATTATCGTTTCTTGAGAACTGGCTCTTGGGTGAAAGTGCCGGTCAAGTGGAAGAGATGATGGAATCGTCTCCAATATTCTGATAATTAAATCCAAGTCTCTTTGTAAGTTTGAGCAACAAATTACTTGGTAAAAAGGAAAAAAAAAAGTGTATTTTTCTCTTTAGGTTTTAGGTCTTTTCTTCTTTTGCTGGGGTTCTAAAAAGTTGGGATCTCTTTGCAAACTTAAGGAATGATGTTTCTCAGTGAATAATTTAAAGAAATATCAGTTTCATTGTCATCTTTCTTTTTTATTATTTTGTGTTGTTTTTTCCTATTAAATTTGTTTATATACGGATATTTAGACATATCAAAGATTGATTATAATTGCTAATATACCAATCAATCATTTAACATATGCAGGTCATGAACAGATACAAACCAATGAGAACTCAATAATAATAATCTGACCCACAATTTATCGCAACATTGAAAATTGAATACATATGGTGATCTTCTTATGGCATTTACTTCATAATTTTTAGTAAAAATTGATGATAACTTCCTACATAGTTTTTCTTATTTATTAACTTTGATTATTTTTTTTAACTCTTCAAGTAACCTCTAACTACTTATTATTCAAACCACAGTAGTCTTATTAATAATGTTCTTTGTTATTTTTTTTTTCTTAGAATGGTTTTGTGATGACTCATATCATTATACGGAAAATAAATAAAGAACAAGAAGGAAAAAAATTATTTGATACTTTGCACTATAATTAAATACTATAAGAGAATGCAAAAACAACAGTGAAACAATTTATCACTAAAAATACAACCTCGTTGTCAAAGAGTATTACCGACGACTAAACTTTGTTGCAATATCATCACTCAAAGCAATATTTGGAAACTTCAATCACGACAACTTTTAATTCGTCGGCAAATGCGTATCTTCACCGATGATAATATTACGTTGCTAGTGAGTTACTTTGAAAACATTCAGAATTAATTTGGTAACTCTTTGAAAAATCTTGATTGCAGAGATAAATATAACGATCTGCAAGTTTTAACATGTGTAGCTTCTTAATAGAATTGAATTTTTTAAATCTATATGATATGTATTATATACATACACACATATCTACATATGTAGGAGTATACATTTTTTTTTATTAGTAAAGAAAAATATACATAATTAATTAATATATTTTTTTAATAACTTTGATTTAAGAGAAAAATTTAATTATTTTCAAACTATTTTTTTTTTTTTTAAGTTATTCATATTGAATATGAGTTTTGTTTTGACAGAATTAAATGAATGTATAATCAAGATAGCAATTATATACAAAATGGGTTCATTGGGTAAAAGTTATATTATTTTAGGAATAATTACACTTACCTCTAATGAGATTTAAGTTTATTACAGGGATCTTCCATGTCATCTCTGAAATTACACTAACCTTCTCTGAGATTTAATTTTAACATCAATTGCACCCCAACTGTTAAAATTTTCGTTGAAATTTAACGAAAACCGCCCATCTCACTCCAAAACCACCCTTCTCACCCCAATATCACCCTTCAAACCACCTTTTCCCCCCTCTAAAACCACCCTTCCTACTCTAAATTTCAACGGAATGGTGGTTTTGGGAAGGGTAGTTTTGGGGTGAAAATTATGATTTTGGGAGGAAAAAGTGGTTTGAATTGTGGTTTTGGGGTGGGATGGGCAGTTTTCGTTAAATTTCAACGAAAATTTTAACAGTTGGAGTGCAATTAATGTTAAAATTAAATCTCAGAAGAGGTTAGTATAATTTCAGAGACCACAAGGGAGATCCCTGTAATAATCTTAAGCTTCAGGAGAGGTAAATGTAATTATCCCTTTAAAGTTTTAAAACAAAAAATAGGTATGCTTTTAGAATTTTTTCTTGAAAAAAAAATGTGCTTAGCTTAGATTTATTGCATTAAGAAAATGCACTTCGACTTTGTAATAAAATCTATTGTGAGGTACCTCTCACCAAATTCTCTTAAATTGTCTTTACAATTAAAATTTCTCAAAAAGTCACAAAATTACTTCGGATTGTCCTTAGATATGTATATATCATGCATATAAAACATGTATGAAACAAATATCATTGAGGTGAAAAATGATTGTGGTAGATTTTAATTGATGAAAGTATAAACTAGTGGTAATAGTATTTAACAACTTAATTAATTGTTGGTAAAATACTATAGCCATTTTATTGTAGGCTTCGTTTAGCAGCAAAATTTGTTGAAAAAGGGATGTTTGACGCATGTTTCCTTTAAATGCTATCCATCCTTTTTACATTTATAATACAATCTCTTTTTGCCGATTAAAAAAAAAACAATACAGTATTATTCTCGGTGAAGGTATACATTTGGCAACAAATGTGATATTAGTTAATCTTCCAAGATGAGCTTTGGGTGTCAACGTTGCAACGATTTTTACTTTGTCAGTAATACTCTTTAGCAATAATTTTGTATCTTTAGCGAAAAGTTCTTTCATAGCAGCTTTTATTTTTTTGTCGTGTTTAATTAATAACTACATTTTAAACTTACGCAATTCATTTTAATAGTTGTTGTTATTAATTTTTTTGTACAATGATATGAACCATCATAAGATCACTTTAAGTAAATAAAAATAATTAAAAAATACAATAAAATTAATGTGAACTTAACAATTGATAAATAAATGGAGGTGCACTTAAATTGTTTAAAAAACACAAAAATAGTTTTGAAAGAAAGGAAGAAAATCAAGCTGAAGTATAAACCAGAAATAAAAAACTAAAGCTACATTCTGTTATTCCTCAACTGAATTACAACCATATGGAAATATATATACAAGCTTAGAGTGAGTCGGTGATGTACAGATGATACTATACATCTCCTCATACCTAATGCACGTACACTAACACAATCTATACCATCCATCTATACAATATATTTATCAAACCCCCTGAAGTACACGAGGGAACACCACGCATTGTGAGCGTAAAGTGAAAAAACGAGGACCTGGGAGAGACTTTGTAAAAACATCAGCAAGTTGAGACTGAGTAGGAAGATGTTGAACTTTAATCTGACTCAACGCAACACACTCCCATATAAAATGGTAATCAACTTTAATGTGCTTGCTTCTGGCAAGAAACACTGGGTTGAGAGCAAGTGAAAGGGCTGAAAGATTAACACAAGAGATGAGAGCCACACTAGAAAGAGGAACATGCAGATCCTTTTGCAGCATTTGAAGCCAACAAATTTTAGCAGAAGTTTAAGCTAAGGCTCGATATTCCGCCTTAGAGGAAGAACGAGAAATTGTGGGTTGTTTCTTATAGCACCAAGATATGAGATTTGAAAAAAGAAGAATACAAAAACTTGTGGTCGATTTACGATCGAGAGGATCACCAGCCCAATCAGAATCAGAATAAGCATGTAAAGAAAAAGGTCCACGGGCTAAGTGAAGGCCAAAATGCAGAGTTCCCTTGATGTACTGAAGGATACGTTTGACAGCTAAGGAATCTAAAACAGATAGACAATGCATGTGTTGGCAAGTTGAATTCATAGCAAAAGCTAGTTCGGGATGAGTAATAGTGAAAATTGTATAGCACCACCAATACGATGATAATGAGTAGGATCAGAAATTGGAGTAGAGTCAAGAGGAACGAAGGACTTTATAGAGGCAAGGGTGGAGCATGGCTTGCAATCTGCCATGCTGACTTGAGATGTACATTCGAGGCATATTTGGCCTCAGAGAGACAATACCCAATAGAGGAATGCTGAACTTCAATGCCCAAGAAATAAGAAACACAACTAAGCTCCTTCATGGAGAACACACGGCGCATTTGGTCTATAAGAGACCGAATGTGAGAAGGGTTCGTACCTGTCAATAGAATATCATCGACATAAACAAGAAGATATATAAGAGAAGAGGACGTACATTGAACAAAGAGAGAATGATCAGCGTGACTACGAACAAAACCAATCGAGAGAAGAAAAGTAGAAAAAGTGGAGTACAGTGCACAAGGGGTTTGTTTTAAACCATAGGTAGCCTTATTGAGACGACAAACATGTTGTGGAAAAGCAAAATTAATGAAACTAGGAAGTTAAGACATATAAACCTCCTCATCAAGTCGACCATGTAAAAAGGTATTCTATATATCAAGTTGAGTAATGAACCAGCGATGAGAAAGAGCTAAAAAAGGAAGAAGATGAATGGTGGGTTGTTTGGCAACAGGGCTAAAAGTTTCATGGTTGTCTAAACCACGTCCTTGATCATAGCATGTTGCAACAAGTCATGCTTTAAAACGAGTGATGGAACCATCGAAATTACGCTTATGTTTGAACACCCATTTAGAACCAATAACTTATCGACTGGAAGGGAGATATGAAATAAAGTCTAAGTATTTTGAGCTTGCAAAGCTTGAAATTCATCAAGCATGGCAGAGGTCCACTGAGGGGATAGAAGAGCTCGTTTAACTGTGAGGGAGAGGATTGAAGAGCTGAAAAGGCACGCTTAGGTTGAGATTTGCCTGATTTCGCTCTAGTTATCATTAGATGAGAATTAGCTCGAAGTGGAATAAGTGAAGGCTAAACAGTAGAAGAGGTGGGAGCTAAGGGTTGTGGCAAAATGGGTATAGACAATGAAATAGGAGGTGGGGAAGAATCTTGAGGGGAAGAGGGAGATGCAGAATTAGAAGGAGACGGAGTAGTGGAACTAGTAGAGGGTAAAAGAGATGATGGCATAATAGTGGGTAGAATAGGGGATATAGCAGGTGGAGGAGTAGTGGGCACCACAGTGGAAGGATCAGTTGGCAAAATAGTTGGAGGAGCAGTGGGCAAAGAAGGTGGAGGAGGATTGGGCAAAGTAGTGGGCAATATGGGATGAGATGGCATACCAGAGGACATAACAGTAGGCCAAAAGAAGGATTAAACTGCAGTGGAGCATGAAGAAGGAGCAATGGAAAACTTAGACAGAGAGGAAACAGGAAAGGAGTTCACATCAAACACAACATGTTTGACAACAAACACCTTGTTGGTAAAAGGGTCAAGACACCTATAGCCTTTCATGGATGAATGACAGCCAAGAAAAACACATGGCTTGGACTTGGGGGTAAGTTTGTGATAGGTATAGGGCCTCAACCAAGAGTAACAATAGCAACCAAAAACCTTGAAGAAATTATAGTCTGGTAACCTATGATATAAAACCTCAAATGGAGAGGATTGGTAAGGCACAACACTGGGCAATCGATTAATGAGAAAAACAGAAGTTGCCATGGCATCAAACCAATACAAAAGAGGAACATTACTATGAGATAATAAAGCTATAGTAGTTACTATAATGTGACGATGCTCTCTATCATGTCCCAAAATTCGGGTCACACGAAACGCTCACGAATAACCGTTTTGGGATACCACGATCCACCAAAATTGTTCGAACTCAAACGGGTCAAAAACCAAAATGCCAAAACGAAAGCTAAAACCTTTGGAAAACACCCTACCGAGGGTTTATTTTATGTATGAGACTAGCCCGAAAAACTAAGGTCATGGTCTCCAAGAGTCGAGCTTTAAAACAATCGAACAAGATTTTTGAAATCTGCCTAGACTGATCGATCGATTATAAGGCCGCTCGATCGGTCTCAACCTGTAGACTATTTTTTCATACACCGACAAAACAACAAAGACTTTAGTTTGATCGTTCAATGGACCGATCGATCGGTTCATCGAGCGGTCTAGCTCTCGACCATTTTTTTATAAGAATGCAATTTTTCTTCCTCAACACTTAAACTTTTTCCAACATTTTCAAAAAGTTTTCAAGGAAAAAACCAAGCCCACAACGCCTATTAAAACAAGGCTTAAAATCCTCTATTGAGGCATAAACGTTGTAACCAACGATAATGGAAAACAATAACCAACCCAAAGTTACTCTCATGGATCTTATAACATACATGCATTGAAATAAATGCTCCCAAGGGTTACAAAATATGCTTTCAAGATTAAAGCATTATACATCATTATATGATCCAATAACAAAATCGGTAATAAACTACCGAACTACAAAATAAAGAGTCTTATCTTCCACCACCTCGGCTCCACAAGATTAAGCCACGTGATCCAAACCACCTGAAAAAGGTTTTCAAAATCTCACAACGTGAGCTGAAACCCAATAGAAACAGACTATCATGTATTCAAAAGTCTAACATGCAAATAAAGTTACGTGCATCACTCGACTACACGAGTATAAGAACAGTTTTCTTCCATTAAAACCACAAGTTTTCATATGATTCCATGACATCCAACAGTATAATACGCATAAACAACTATGTTTATATGCATCTCGTACTCTTTTACGGTCTTTCACTGTAAGATAGCACTAACCCAATTATTCAATTTTTTATGATCCTTCACCGTGGGACAACTACTTACCCCAATATGTAATTCTTTACGGTCTTTTACTGTAGGACAACGACTTGCCCCAATATGCAATTCTTTACGACGATGCCTGACATGACTTAATAGATATAGGCACGTAGGGAGCTATGTACCAAATATCTAAACGCACATCATTATACCATCCATATAGCTATCGAGATTAACCAACATCTCAATTGAATCATTTTAAAATAAGGCTAAACCCCAATGGTTAGTTCTAAACCTCTAAAACTACATTTTCGCAACCTACACATGAATTTCTCTGGTTTTTCAAAGCTCGTCCTTTTGAAAACAATAGACACACACGTCCACCAACATTGTTATAAACCACAAGATCGCATAACATGCTCTTTCATCCAACAAACATGGTTTAAACGTAAAGTTCAACCGTAAATGCATTTTTAAAAGGTAGAAATACCTATAAACGCGTATAACACCCTTTTTAAAGCACGATAGTCTAGAATTCTACATCGGTAAGTTAAAAACTCAATGCTTTGCACTCTAGAGAGAAACCAAAGTTGCTAAAACGAGAATCAATTTGGATGAACGTGAAGCTCACGACAAGGATATCAAGGATCAACTATTGGAACATCAAAAACCAAGCCCGAATCATGCTCAAATCTAGAAAAAAAGACAGAGGATCTGATTTACCATATAAGAAGAAGTTTGCTCAACAAGCTAGGGCTCAAAAACAAAGGCAATGAGCTGGCAATATATAGCCCACGCCAGATAGACCAATCGAGCGTTCTCACCAGAAAGGAAATTTTTTTAACTTTGATGCACAGTGTCAACGATTTTGGGATCGAACCCAACATACTTATCTAAGCTATCACATGCATAACACATAGAAACATATTTTTCTATAACGATTAAAACAATAACCCCATGTTACGAATATACATTACAAAATTAAAATGAACCGGGTCTCACAACTCTTCCACCCTAAAGGAATTTTGCCCCCAAAATTTCGTCACAAGGTTAAGAGGAAAACAACTCTGGGTATCTAACATAGACTTCGGACTCAAGTTTCCAAGTAGCTTCCTCGACTCCATGCTAAAGGCACAGAACCTTGACATATGCAATGGTCCTCCCTCTTAAGACTTGCTCCTTCGTGTTCATATTCTTTAATGGTCGTTCCTCAAAGGAAACATCCTCATCTACCCATAACTCAGCCAAATGCAAGATGTGTGATGGGCCAGGCTCGTACTTTCAAAGTATGAAAACATGAAACACATTGTGCACAGATGATAGCTGAGGAGGCAATGCCAAATAGTATGCCACCTCTTCAATCCTCTCTAGGATTTCAAACAGCTCGATAAAATGCAGCGACAACTTCTCGCTACGGCCAAATCTCATCAAAACTCAGCGTGGAAGACTTTCAGAAACACATGGTGCCCCACCCCAAACTCCAAAGGCCTTCTCCTCTGATCGGCGTAATTCTTTTGATGACTCTGGGCCGTCACTAAACGTTGGCGAATCATAGCAATCTTTTTCGTCGTCTCCCATACCAAGTTGAGTCCCAAAACTGCAGTATCTCCCATATGTATCCAACACATGAGCGACCTACGTGGCCTGCCATACAAGGCCTCAAAGGGCACCATCGCAATGCTAGACTAATAACTATTATTATACACAAACTCTGCCAACGACAAAAGATCTTCCTAAGAACCCCAAAAATTGAGCACACAAGCTCGCAGCATGTCCTTTAGAATCTATATGGTTCGCTCGGACTGACCATCCGTCTGAGGATGAAAACAGTGCTAAAAAACAAGCTCGTCCCTAAAGCTACCTAAAGACTCTGCCAAAAGAACGATGTAAGGTGTGGCTCTTGGTCGAAAACAATAGATACAGGCACTCTGTGTAACAGAACTATCTCGCTGACATATAACCTATTCAACTTGTCCATGGAGTCCTTCACCCGAATGGAAAGAAAATGTGCGGACTTCGTCAGTCTATCAACCACAACCCAAACAGCGTCATATCCCTTAGGCAATCTAGGAAGGCCCGATACAAAGTCCATTGTGATGTTCTCCCACCATTCTGATACTGCCAATGGCTATAGCAACCCTGTAGGTCTCTGATGCTCTGCCTTTACTTGCTGACAAGTAAGGCACCGAGAAACAAACTAAACCACATCTTTCTTCATTTTTTTCACCAAAATTGATGGCGCAGGTCATGATACATCTTAGTGCCTCCCGGGTGCACTGCAAGACAAGAATGGTGAAAATCACGTAGTACATCGACACGGCACAACTCTGGCATAAACATTCTCCCTGCCAATCTTAAACTCTGATCTAGACTCACAACCCAATTCGTGGTGTCTTTCCCACTAGCAATACGATCCCGTATCTGAGCCTTCTGATCTGTCTGCTCAGCCTCCAGGATGTAACATCT
This sequence comes from Heliamphora ciliata, assembly GCA_032360265.1. NCBI lineage: Eukaryota > Viridiplantae > Streptophyta > Magnoliopsida > Ericales > Sarraceniaceae > Heliamphora > Heliamphora ciliata. The sequence continues at coordinate 901,972 of JAUMHN010000014.1, forward strand.
GAGCCTTTTGATCTGTCTACTGAACCTCCAGCACACGAGTGACCACCATAGGTCGTGAAACCATCGAAAATAAGGTCGCACCCTTCTCTGTCTCCCCGAGACATAAATCAAACTCGCCAACCTCCCTAAGCATGGCCCATTCTCGTATGGCAATAGAAGCTAACGAACCGTGCGATATTCTGCTAAGAGCATCGGCCACAACATTAGCCTTTCCCGAGTAATACTGAAGGTCAAAATCATAATCTTCTATAAACTCTATCTACCATCGTTGGTGTAGATTTAGGTCCTTCTGTGAAAACATGTACTTCAAGCTCTTGTAATCTGAAAAAATCTCAAAATGTTCACCGTACAGATAGTGTCGCCATGCCTTCAAGGCAAAGACCACGGTTGAAAACTCTAAGTCATGTGTCGAGTAATTCTGTTCATGAGTCTTCAACTGTCGAGATCCGTAAGACACAACCTTACCTTCTTGTATCAAAACACAACCCAAACCATCATGCGATGCATCACAATATACTGTGTAACCTAAACCTCATTCTAAAATAACTAACACTAGTGCACTCATCAACCTATAACATCCCGGTCTGGACCCTAGTTGTAATAACCCTATTTGTAATGACCCGTGTAGTAATTCAGCCCAAACCTTAGAATTAGTAACGGTAAGCCGATAAGATCTTAGGTCACTAGAAGATCAAAAACTCTAACTCAGTCCGAAAACTTTAATTCGATCTGAAATTCTTAAAGAGATCAAATGCTCAAAGGCAAAATCCTAATCCTCAGAGAAGACTCCTAACATCTTAAATTAAGTAAATAACCTGAAACATGAGGTTAAAAATTAGAAATTCTCATAATTAGGGTGAAATGACCATTTTGTCCATAGTACAGTAAAAAAGTCTTAAAAATTTAAATTTTAACACATGGATACCCTAAATTAGATATTTAAATGCAATTAAGTAACAAAAGACAAAATAACATCAAAAAATAACAAAAATACCCTTAGTGGCCGGCCACATTGGAATTTGTGCCCAAAACGTGACTTTTAACCTTTTTAAACTCAAAAATGAGAAACAGTTGTACAAATCAAGTATTATTATGATCTAAAACTTTTTACACAAGTAATATACATACTAATATAATATTATAGACAAAAAAGGTAAATAAATCATTATTAAAATTCTTACACATTTAAATAAGCCAAAAAGTCACATATAGTCAAAATAGCTTAAAGTAGCTTAATTGCCTACATTTAAACAATTAATTGTTGTCAATATTTTTATAAACTATAATAATAATAATAACACTAAAATAATTCATTTTAGGAAACTAGACAACCAAAAAGATACATCAAATTAATTATAAAAATACTTTCTTGGACAATGTAATGCTAAAATACCATCAAATAAGCACTTAAAACAAAATTTGAGCACAAAAACAAACCAAACAGCCCCTTGGCTGAAATCCCACATGATGTTCTGAAAATTTTTGATTTTAATTTTCTTAAAAAGGGCCTCCACCTCCCATGCAACCAATTAGAATTAAGAAAAATTCAAAATTGTCTTACAATGCACTTATGGCCTCCACTTCCTTTTTCTCTACAAAACAAAGCCTTAAACCTCTTCTTCCCCTTCATAAAATTCGGTTGAGAGAGAGGAGAGAAGCCAGAAAGTTTAAGTGCTCTTGAGGAGAAGAAGAGAAGAAAAGAGAAGAAGAAGAAGGAGGATCCAGGGAAAGAAGGTTTTTGGAGACCAATGAGACACCAAAGCCAAGTCCTCTAGCCATCCTCCACTCTTAGGTCTTCAAATAAGGTAAGTAAGACCTCTAAAATTTCTGTCCAATATCAACCTAAAACTCCTCTTAACTCATCTTTTAAAACACAATCAAGAATAAGAACCAAAAAATAGATAAAAAAGGCATTGTAAGGCTAGGATAGGGGCTGTTCATGTAAGATCAAGTGTTGTATGTGCTTGCATGTGAGGGTTTTTGAGTTTCATAACTTGAATAGGTTCTGAAACTTTGGCATGTATGAATATATGACATGCATGCAAAGAAAATACATTAAAATTAAACATAACATGAGCTAAGTTATAGAAACCCTATATAACCTGATTTTCTGGGCATACCAACATTCTACCACGAACTTTAAACTATCATAACTAATTGTAGAAAAATGATCTAATTTTGGTTTTTATGTTCAGGCCTAGATTTTTAAGTTCTCTTTCGTACAAAATTAGTTTGAAGTGATTTCATTGGGTAGAACTCCAAATATACCATATTTACCAAAGAGTGCCATATTTTGACCACTCTAAATTGCAGACATAAAAATCCTAAGTTAGAATGAGAACTGAGTTTAGGTCAAAATATAAAACTTGTCGATAACATATTTATATTGCTATCCACCAACATTGTGCCAAAAATATGAAGTCTTAATAAGGCAAAATCCTTCCCAAAGTCATTGTTGTGATTTAGTGACTGAGCAAAAATCAGCTCAAAATACCCTCTGATGGTCCCCCAAAGGTCTTGAACATTCTCTATTGAAAATCGGTTCTACTGAACCTTTTTATGGTGACTAAACCTACTTTATAAAATGGCCAAAATCATCAACTTGTTCCAAACAACTAGCCTTAGCACAAAACATGAAACTTGTAGGGGACACTCTGAAATAAAACCTCCCCAAAAATTAGACCCATATCTCTTGAATTGATACCCCAAAATTGAGGTCAATAGAAGCCCAAATTCTGTATTTTTCTCTGTAAAATGCTAAATGATTTTCTCTTAATTAAATTAAATGACCCTTTTACCCTAAGATTTAACCTTAGTGTTAAACATGAAAATTGTAGAATATATGTTTATCTAATTGGTGTTCAAAAATAAAAAATTAAATCCATATTTAGGTACCTCAAAACACAGTTGTAACTTTAAATTTGATGATTAAACATTTACCTAAATTTGGCTAAGTGTATGAGTGGCATGTTACTTTATGGAACTTGAACAAATGAAATTTAAATGAATTATGCGAGTAATTGGTGTAAAAAATTTATAATTTGATGAATAGAAACCATACCGATAGGTTGAATTCATGTCACATAAATTATACCTTGTACCTCATATACTTGTACTCTATGCTTTAGTGAGTCGTACCTTATGCTTTAAGGACTTGTACTTTATGCTATGTTGGTTTTTGTGTCACGCCATGTTTAGTTTTATACCATGTTATTGTTAAGTTGTACTTCAAGATACGAGTTATTATACCATAAGTATCATTGCATTGCACTTGGGGCATCTTGTGGGTTGCATACTGTACATTAGTTTTGGTTATTTTGTTCCTTGGTTCTATTTGTGGGTATATGCCCCTTTGGTTTCCGTCGCTCTTTGAGTTATGGTTATATTATAGAAGTGGTGTTGACAATGGGTCATATACGTCATGAGCCGTATTACGTCTTGAATCGTATTACGTCTTGAGCCATATCAAATTTTGAGCTGAACAGCCGCTATACGCCGCTGTGATCTGGAACACTGATGTACGAGAACCTAACGTACAGGAATGCAGTGGTACCATTCGGGTTATTATATTGATATGTTAACTTTGGGCCATGTACGTCCTGATCCATGTTACGTCTTGAGCCGAACAGCCGCTATACATCGCTGTGATCGGGAACGCTGATGTACGAAAACCTAACATACGGGAACATAATGGTGCCATTCGGATTATTATGTTGAGTATGAATGACTTTGGATCATGTACGTCCTGAGCCGTGTTACGTTCAGAGCCGTGCCACGTCTTAAATCGAACGCCCGTTATACGCGCCGTGATCGAGAACGTTGGTGTATGGGAGCCTAACGTATGGGAACGCAATGGTGTTACTCAAAATTTGATTGGTTGATTTATAAATGGGTTGGGCAAATGCATTTTCATTGCACTCTTCATTACCTGCATAATTTGTTGTCTCAGACTTACCTATCTACTGTATTTACATCTTTGCCTGTCTCCTTGATTTGCAAATATTTTAAGTGTTGTTTGAAATGCGTTGTGGTGAGTTTATGCCATGAGATTGGTTAGAGAGTTTGGAGTGTTTTCTTCTGGATTTTGGCTCATGGCATTCGTGCCACAGGTGAGGAGAACGAGTTCTTGGAGTAAGTTGTTAGGATTGGTATACTGAAAATCATGTTTTTAGTATTTAATTTTATTTTTTAATAAAATAAAATTTTTATTTTATGAGAATCTTTATAAGTAATGTATGTGTATCATTTCTTTAATGTTATGCATGGATGTCCGATATTCTGTATAGTATTTTACCTGGTGCGTAGAGTACGGCTTGCACATAAAAGATAAGATTTTAGATTCTTGTAAAATATAAGTTTTATGTTCACATTTTAGATGAAAATGGACATACCATCAGTACGACTGTAGTACAGAGTTTTAGTAGGCCTGTATTGGTTACGAGGAACAGATAATAGCGTCGTCCATTGTTCCGATTCTCTGTGCTAGTACACTTTGTGTGTATTGAACGGGACATTTGGGGTAATTAATTTTATACTGACTATATAAATTAATTCACACTCCAAAGTTATTATGAATAGTGCTTATCCTCTTAATCTTGAAATAATTATTGATTTACGTATATTTAATATTCGTTATTTTGATTCATTAGAGGGTGCAATTTTATATGGGTCTATATTCCTGGTGAGTTAGATAGTGATATTATTTATATGACGAATATTAATTATTGACAGAATTCACGTTTTGAAAGATCGGGAATGATGATACCCCTTAAGCGGAAGGGTTTAAGGAATATCAAGATGCCAATTAAATTAAATTATCAGTAATTAAATTTAATTGGCAGGCAAAATCTTAACGTGGGGAGAAATGGTAAATATTTAATAACAGGAACTCAATACTATATGGTCATGAGATTATGGGTTAAAGTGCAATTATAGTTCTTTAGTGGTGTGAACTGTAATTCAGTATTTTATAGAAATTACAGAAATAGCTGCTGGTTTTTCATAATTACAGATACCGCTATGAGATTTGCTTAATTGCGGAAACCACTGATACGTGTCTATGTTCCACTAGAAGTCTTACTCGTAATTACTCTCCATGTCCCTACTGTAACCCTATATATATGCGGGTTGGCTGAACCAGTTTCATAACTTATCTTCTAAGACTAAAACTATCTTGGTTCTACTAGTACGAGTTCTCAGAGGATTATAGCCCACACTATATCCGGAAATCGTATAAAGGAATACAGTAGAAGATCTAACAGAAGTTTAAACTCATATTCAAATCGTAGTTGAAAATTTGACCATTAAAAAGGTGTTCTTCTAAATTAACTTTGGATGCACGGATTTTATTTTGATCGTTCGTCATTAATAGTTTTATCTGGAGCCCGTTTTGGCGGTTGCCTGTCCAGTTAATTTTTTTCGTTAATCGTTTGCAAAAACAAAGATCTTGACAGTTTTACCTCCAACAATTGGTATCAGAGCCATTTTATTTTTTGTTTTTGGTTATCGGGGTCGGGTAATTTTAGAACTGTTACTAACTTTTTTTGCAGGCGTTCTAATTTCGACTTTATAATTGTCATTTATTTTTTCATGTGTGATTGAATGGTGTGAATGATGATTATTTTTTTAATCACGGCGGTTAACTGTGATAGATTAAATGTGAGCTTTCGAGACATAGGATCGATGTAATAGCTAACTTTATGTTTCTAAATATTTATTTAGATTATTTAAGAATAGGTTGAATATGTCCAAGAACACGAAGAACGGAGCGACACTGGCAGTGGTTTGGGTTTTAATGGGCAATAGTTCGCGGTAAGTTTTTAATAATTTTAAACAATTTTTTTTGTGAGTTTTTCTACACTATTTATGTATAAAAATAGTATAAAAAATAAGTCAAAACAACAAGAAAAAATCATCAAAATAGCCTGGTTCCGGCGGCTTTGCCGAAGGTGGTTCGGCGGCAATTTTTATGATTTTTTGAAAAACTTTTTATACATAAAATAGCAGTAAAATATACGTCAAAATACTATCAAAAAATAAAAAAAATGGGCCAAACAATGTATTAAAAAAGAAAAGAAATAGCAGCAATTTTTCCTGACAACGACGGCTCTACAACAGCAGCTTCTAGGCAGTTTTCCAACAATTTTATGGACTGTTTTTGAGCAAATTTTTGACAAAAAGATTTTACCTTTCAAGAACTTTTCAACGATACAAAATACGTCGAAAATGGAGTTCAGATGAGGTCAGAACGGCTTTGGGAAGTTGGCGGTTAAAGGCAGCGGCGTTGGGTGCGGCGGCAACAGCTTTGGACACTATTTTAGGCAGTTTTTCAGGCTGTTTTTGAGCAGTGTTTTTTACAAAAAATAGTACTTTTGAGAGCTTTCTTTTGATATAAAGTATGTCGAAAATTAAGTTCGGGAAGAGGTCGAAAAAGCCCCAGGAAGTTGGTTGCGCAGTGCTGTGGTGGGCAGCAGCATTTTTTGAGGTTCGGGCTGTTTTCTAAGAAGTTTTCTATGAGATTTTTTGACAAAAAAATCTCATATTTCAAGATTTTTCCAACGATATAAAACTCGTCGAAAACGAAGTCCGGATGAGGCGGCAGGAGCCGTCTGAAGTTGATAGCAAGGCGGCGCTGGCGGTGGCTGGTGGTGGTCCTACAATTTCTCTCTCACGGGGTTGCTTTGTATTGATTTTCTGATGTATATGAGACTGATATGATATATCAATATATAACAGATAGTATCAGGAAAGCCTAATACAATCAGGACACTGACTCAAAGGCGAACATAAATTGAAATAGTTGACTCTCTAAGGGAGACTGAAATACCTCAATATTTCACGTAAATCATAAAATTGAGATATATGCATATCAAGTTTTTATATATATACTGCATGGATGATTGCATATCTATTTTATTTATTCTTTTAATTTAATTTTAATTAAAATATTTTGTAATGGAAAATGAAATTAAGTTCTTTTTAATTAATTAATTTTAATTAAATAAAAAAAATTTAAATATTTTATTTTGTACAAAATTTCACGTTTAAGATGATTTTTTTTTAAAAATCGGATATCTTGGAATAACATGGGAATTAATTTCAAATTTTGAATTAATTAAATAAAAAAATATTTAATCAAAATAAATTATTATTTTTCAAAAAATGTGGAATAAAAAATAAAATAAATAAATATCTTTAATTACTACCTTAGCTAAAAAACTAGAGAAAAAACTATATATTTATTAAATTTTATTTGTTATGCATTTAAACACGAAAATATGGTTTGATAAATCAAAATCTTTAGAATCGGGTAAATGAAAAGATGTTTGATTCTTTCAGGTTGTGAGTTTTTCAAAATTAATAAATTTATATTAATTAAATGAATTTTTTATAACCCTCAAAAATATTTTAAAAATCTAAGTAGGAGAGAAAATTTATTCACAGATAAATCCCGCGGTCTCCATCACCAGTTTGTAGATGATGTATTTAAAACCAGCGTGTCGACAGTAAGACCTTTCTCTTCAACAGACAGATTAATTGCGGTATCGATAGTACAAATCTTTTTTAGGGATAATTCTGGATAATTGTTAGTGTGAATCACTTCTCCATCTGAAGGATTCATTGCGAAGCGATTAATTTGGGATTAGGTGTGGTTAACACTTAGCTGTATATAATAGTATTCTCTCTATCTGAGTTCCTACTATTATATACTAGACCGAAACTATGTCAGTTATTTAATTTTACTTGGCAGAGTTAGTTGCCTTGATAGTAAAATTTAAAGAAATTAACCTATCAGGTCTTATGAAAGATAGTAGACGTCCTCCCATCAAGGCGTGCTATTCTCAGGTTGCTAAGCTGTTGACGAATTAATTTTAAAATGATAGAGGGAACCAAATTAAAATAAATTCAAAGTTTTGCTCATCATAATTAATTGTTTTTTTTTAATTATGTGATTCTTATGATTAAGATGGCTTTCAACCCACTCACTTCAATACTCAAAGAAAACAAACTAACATGACTGAATTTTGTTGACTGAAAATGTAACTTGGATATAGTTTTAGCTAAAAATGGTATTCCTTCAATACCAGAAAATGTGTTTAGTTTTTAAAAAGATTTTTCCTCTAAGCCGAAAGGCATGAAAAAGAAAAAGTTTCAAAAACAGGGAGACATGGTTTCCAGGATAGTTAGTGGACCACAGACTGGTGTGAAAAAATCAAATGGCAGATGTTTTCACTGCAACCAGTCCCGATACTGGAAAAAGCTATGTCCAGTATTTCTCAAAAGACAGAACAAACAGGGTAATTTCTGTTCGTTGGTTGTGGAAACATGTTATGCGGTGTTATTTACCAGTACCTGATGTGTAGATACGGGAGCCACTAATCATGTCTGCAATTCATTGCAGGGGTTCCAAGAAACCCGATAACTTAGTGATGGGGAGATTTACCTGCATATGGGCAATAATACAAAGGTAACAGCAGTTGCAGTAGGAGATGTCACTCTCAGTTTTGGTAGAGATCGGGTTTTAATATTGAGATATTGTCTTTATGTACCTGCCATTAGAAGAAACTTAGTTTCTGTTTCTGGATTGGCTAAAGACGAATATTTGATTTATTTTAATAACTCTGTGGTTATTATGAATAATAAACGGGTTATCTATTGTGGTACATTGGTGAATGATCTTTATATTATTACTCTAATCTCTTCTACACTATAACTGACTGAAACAAATAATACATCACTATTACCATATAAGAGAAAGTTTTCTTCTTTAATGAGCCAAATGTTTCTTTGGCACTTACGCTTGTATCATATTAATCTAAAAAGGATAAACAAATTGGTAGCAGATAGACTTTTGAGTTCATTGAAAATGAAGTCACTTCCAGTCTGTGAATCTTGCTTAGAGGGTAAGATGTCAAAGAGACCCTTTTCAACCAAAGGCTATAGAGCTAAAGAACCATTGGAGCCGATTCATTCTAATGTGTGTAGTCCTATGATAATCCAGCCTAGAGGTGGCTTTGAGTACTTCGTTAGTTTCATTGATGACTACTCAAGATATGGATATATTTGCCTGATGCACCGTAAGTCTGAATGTTTTGAGAAATTCAAAGAATTCAAGGCGGAGGCAGAGAAGCGTCTAGGCAAAAGTATCAAATCACTACGATCCGACTGTGGTGGAGAATACATCTTTGGAGAGTATAAGAACTACTTGTCATCAGAGGGGATTACATCCCAGTTAACTGCACCTGGCACTCCGCAGAAGAATGATGTAACAGAAAGAAGGAATATGACTCTTATGAAAATGGTAAGGTCTCTGATGAGTTATTCAGGTTTATCCGATTCGTTTTGGGAACTCGCTTTAGAAAAAGTGGCTTACATTCTGAACTTGGTACCGTCTATGTCAGTACCTTCTACTCTTACAGAATTATGGACCCGGCGTAAGCCTAATCTGAAACACATTCGAATTTGGGGGTGTCCAGCACATGTGATAAAAGGGAACGCGGGTAAGTTGGAACTGAGGACCGAATTCTGTTTCTTTGTAGGGTATCCCAAGGGAATAAAGAGTTGTTTATTTTATAATCCTAAGGATCATAACATCATTGTTAGCACCAATACCTGATTCTTGAAAGAAAATTATATTATGGATCATAGGCCTAAAAGTAATATTGTTCTGGAAGCAGCGGCAACTACCCAGCTGGTTCCTAAGCCAAACACGGTGCAGTCCAAGCGCCCTGAAATAAAAGCAGTAATTTCCCAACACAGTGGCTGCAGCAAGTGATCTCCAAGTGGTTTTCAAGCCAAACACAGTGCCGGACCCAATCAAGAGCAAACGCACAGGCGCTATTTTCAAAGGGCCAATTGTAGCGGTGCTGTCTTGTTTTCCAAGCGGCGCCACTGTTTTCTGAAACTGCTGTGGCACAAATTTAGGCACAAACAGTGGCTGAAGGTTTTCCTAAGCTTTCGGCAGTTTCCAAACGAGGCCTAAAGCAAGCAATTCCCAAGCGGCGCAAAAGCCAAAATCGCACCAAACGTGGCGCAATTTTTGGCAGTCCCATTCCCAAACAGATTCATCCCAAGCACTGTATGGGTGAAATTGTTTCAAGCGCAACAGGATTCCAAGCAAGCAGTTTCTTTTTAACACTGTTTCGGTTTGGAATTTAAAACAGTTTCGATGCAGCGGGGCTGTTTGGTTGGCTGCGGTTTACTGTTTCGATTGGCTTGAATTTTTGATAAAGATTGATCGAGAAATCCTGATACAATTAACATACATGAAGCTACAGGAGACTAAAACTCTTTAGAGTTTCAATTCGATCATAAATCCGAAATATATATCTTGCATTTAATTTATTTATTTTATTTATTAATTACGTGGATGATATATATTGGTTTTATCCAGTTAATTTAATTAATTTGAATATTCGATTTTAATTAAAATATTTTGTAATGAAAAATAAAATTAAGTTTTTTTAAATTAATTAATTTTAATTAAATAGAAAAATTTTAGATATTTTATTTTTTACAAAATATCATGTTTAAGATATTTTTTTTCGAATATCTTGAAAAAAAATGTAGGAATTAATTTCAAATTTTGAATTAATTAAATGAAAAAATATTTAATCGAAATAAATTATTATTTTTCAAAAAATGTAAAACAGAAAATAAAATAAATAAATACCTTTAATCACTATCTTAGCTGAAAAGCTAGAGGAAAAACTGTACATTTATTAAATTTTATTTATTACTCATTTAAACACGAAAAGATAGTTTGATAAATCAGAATCTTTGAAATCATGTATACGAAAAGATATTTGATTCTTTTAGATCGTGTGTCTTTCGAAATTACTAAATTTATTTTAATTAAACGAATTTTTATAACCCTAAAAAATGTTTTAAAAATCTAAGTGAGAGAGAATTTATTCACAGATAAATCTCGCGGTCTTCATCACTAGTTTGTAGGCGATTCAATTAAACCCAGCGTGTCGGCAGTAAGACCTTTCTGCCCAACGGATAGATTAATTGCGGTATCGCTAGTACAAACCTCCTTTATGGATAATTCTAGATAATTGTTAGTGTGGATCACTTCTTTAACTGAAGGATTCATTGTGAAGCGATTAATTTAGGATTAGGTGATGGTTAACACTTAGCTGTATATAATAGTATCATCTCCAACTCAGTCACTGCTGTTATATACTGGACCGAAACTATGTCAGCTATTTAATTTTACTTAGTATGGTCAGTTGCCTAGATAGTAAAATTAAAAAGAATTGGCCTGTTTAGTCTTATGAAGGATAGTAGACGTCCTCCCAATGAGACATGCCATTCTTAGGTTACCAGACTGCTGGCGAATTAATTTTAAAATGGTAGAGAAAACCAAATTAAAATGAATTCAAAGTTTTACTCATCATAATTAACGATTTTTTAATTATGTGATTCTCAGGATTAAAA
>JAUMHN010000014.1:913513-936037 GCA_032360265.1 Heliamphora ciliata
GGGTTACCCCAAATCAAATTTGAAAAAGATAAAGTGTGTGATGCATGCCAACAAGGCAAACAAATTAGAAGTTCTTTAGTTAGTTTATTATCTTTGATTACTTTGTTAGCATGCTTAATTCTAACAGAATATCGGAGGCAATTCCATCATTTTTTCATTGTAAAAATGATGGAATTGCCTCCGATAGTCTGTAAGAATTAAGCATGCTAACAAAGTAATCAAAGATAATAAACTAACTAAAGACTAATCATGCTAATCATAAATTGAAATACGAAAATTAACCCGACCTCTCTACGATGGTAGAAGGTGTGGAGAGGAAAATGTCAGGAATCGTGCAGGTATATCGGAAACACAGTATTTGGATGGATCCTCAAGCCGTGGGGATGCGGTTGCTCCTCTAATCGCCTGGGAAATGCTCCAATTCTAGTACTCTGGGAGACAAGGACAATAGTACGAGTCGGGGTGTGAGTCAATAGTGCAGCAAAGTACCGACGTCTACGAATTGTACTCGATAAAGCAATAGCGTATCGATGTCAAAAAAAGTTGTCCTCTAAAAATCATACCGAAGGTACATATTTATAGAAAATGCCACCCGATGAGATGGTAACACGTCACAAACTCAGAAGATTCCCAAAAAGGGTGCGGTCGCAAGTTTTGAAGGTTGCGGCTGCGAGGTTGATGGTTGTGGTTGCGAGGTTGAAGGTTGCGGGTGCAAGGTTCAAAGGTTGCAGGTGCAATTACTTGGGCCAGTGAACAACCAGGTCGCAAGGTTTGAGGGTCGTGGCCTCAAGGTTCGAAAGATGTGATCTTTGATTTTACGGAGTATTGGTCTTGAATCATTTCCTAACGATTGTTTAGAGACTTTGCTCATCATCCCACTCGGTTTTCATCATTGGATTCACTTAGATAAGTCTAAGATTTGACGGGGTCAAATTAGGGCGTCTACATTATCTATCCAGCCTTGAAGAAAATTCCTTGTCTTTTTCACTACTTGGATATCATCCCCTTTGTTCCATATAAAGTGCAACTTTCACTGATCAAACTTCGAAGACCATAGCGGCACCAAGATCCCAAAGACGACCACACATCTTCAGGTGTATTCTTTCTCACCATCCACTTCGTACCATACTAACCAAGAGTAGGGGATCACTGATAAGTACCAGAATATATTAGTTAGAAGAAAGTGATCGTTGATTGAACCAGAGGAATCGGGGACCTAAAACCAGTGGTAGATCTTATCAGGAACTGACCGCTTCCTAATCATGAAGCAGAAATGACCATCCTTTGAATAGAACATTATTTGAGCAAATCACCCTTCTACTTTGGTTAGCCATATGTTTTGGTCAGCATAATGCATGTTGGGTATACTCGATTATATATCTGAGGCGCCTGAGAAAGTTTATCAGGACGATGCGACCATAACCGTCTTGCACATGAAGACCCTACCATGTAGCCAAAGGTACAGTACATAATAGATTCAGGTATATTCTTGAGATAGATTCATTCCCTTCGCTCTTACTTGGCATTTACTCCATTGGAAAACTAACTTAAGCGTCGAAGGGGACCCCACTTGAAATATTCTGGCATCCCTTCTAACATTTTCTTTGACATCTCAGGTGAAACATAGATCTCGAAAGACTGATCCAGGAATTGGCACCATCAAACCATATTGTCCTGTTTTTGAGTTATGAGAACATCTATTGTGAAAGACCTATGATTCAGACCTTGGACTAGGCTTTCGATTTTTCTTATAACTTTTGCATGCAGATTAGAGAAGAAAACAAAATGGGTGTAAACACGATGTCAAAAACTTATATCTTTCCTCATATACCCTAAACAGATAAGCCCTAATGGAAAGGACTAATGTATTAATTCTTCGAATAAAATAAGATAAATAATAAATAGGTGAAGATGCACGACTGCTATATATATATATATATATATATATATATATATAAATTATTTACTTGGTTCCAAAATTGAAAACTTAAAAAATAGTTTACTCCACACATCATTGTGCACTAGTAACTTTGATTAAAAAATAATAAAAGTTAATATAGTAAATACTTTTAAATGAGACTAATCCTTAAATAATTACAAAATGGGACGTTTGCTCAATTCCCTTTCAAAGTAGGGACACTACCCCAATATTCAGATAAAGGATTTTGCATAAAAATATCGTGAGCATATATAGCTTTCCTTTCTTCTTTTAATGTTTGTATTTGGGTATTACCTATCTCCTTGATAAAACAGTAGGACCAGCAATAGAAGAATATTTAATGAGGAGTATGTGTGGCTCAATTTTAGATATGCTCAACCTACCTAAACAATGCATAACCATACAAGTCATGAGAGGTAGTCAGGAGAAGAGAAATAAAGTCTGAGATTATGAATTTTCCTACCTTAATACGTGACGAGCTGTTGTGGCATGCACGTGATCCCTAGTCGGAAAGACTACACACAAAGAATTCAACTTCCCTTCTGATTGTGGTTGCCCTATTCACTAGTGTTTAAATAAAAGCTTGTAAAAAAGGCTAGTGACTCAGAGTGGTAGATTGATATATGTCAAGTAAGCATAAAATTTATTCACAACATTTTTCACAATTTGAAGTGAATAGTTGAGATTAAACTATTTGAGATGGCACGTTAAGTAATTATATAACTTATTTATAAAATTATTTACAATTTAAAATAAATTGTTCAGATTAAATCATTTGTGATATGAGTTATACTTCAAGTAAATTTGGTCTATTCATTTTAAATTTCGAGTAATTTTATGGTATATGGCAATACTGTAGATCGATGTGTAGGTAAACAAGAGTTTACAATCCCCCTTTAATTCCCCTTGTACATATAAAGCACTCACATGTGCATGTCTCTATTTACTATTTAGAAGGTCCACAGAAGCTCAGACTGAGGAAGAGCAAATTCACAGAGAGAGAGATCTAGAGATCTAGAGATCTAGAGAGAGAGAGAGAGGAGGAGGAGGAGGAGGAGGAGGAGGAGAAAGGAGGAGGAGGAGGAGGAGGAGGAGGAAAGTTGCGGAAGAAAATCCATGGGGAGACCTCCTTGCTGTGACAAAGTTGGAATCAAGAAAGGACCATGGACCCCTGAAGAAGATATCATTTTGGTCTCCTACATCCAAGAACATGGCCCTGGGAACTGGAGATCAGTGCCCACAAATACCGGTAACTTCTGCTTCAATCCATTTCTTTTGTGTTTCTACTTACACAAGCTTTCTTAAGGCCACCCCATCAATAAAACATCTTTAAAAAAAAACAATATCAGTTCCTGTGATAATTTTCATCCAGATCCATCGCATATCCTTAAAATTCATCTCTTTTTTGTTTGAAAAAAAAGGGTTGTTAAGGTGCAGCAAAAGTTGCAGGCTTAGGTGGACTAATTACCTTAGACCGGGAATCAAGCGCGGCAACTTCACCCCTCATGAAGAAGGGATGATAATACACTTGCAAGCTTTATTGGGTAACAAGTAATTCTCAAACATCTCTATATATGAATTTGGCTAATTAATTAGAGAAATCTAGTATCGTTTGCACCTACTGGATCTATGTATTTGTATATCAATGGTTCAATTCTCATTCATCAAGTTTGGGGTTCTTACTTCTCAAACTTGGGTGCAGATGGGCAGCCATAGCTTCCTACCTCCCACAAAGAACAGACAATGACATAAAGAACTATTGGAACACCCACTTGAAGAAGAAGATCAAGAAGTTTCAATCAGCTTTGGATCCCAAAATGGCGTCAGATTTGGCTACCTATCAGTTTGTATCGAAGAGCTTCGTTGAGAGTAGTAGTTTGGATATGATTACTAGTCATTCCTCAAGTACTGTGGAATTGAATCAGGGCTCTTCCACAACCTATGCCTCAAGCACAGAAAATATATCAAGACTCCTGGAAGGTTGGATGAGATCTTCCCCAAAGACAAGTGGTTCACAGAGTGGAGGAACACAGGAGAAGTTGCACCAAATCAATAATAATAGCCTTGAAATCAATAGTAGAGTTGGGAGTTCTTCAGCCATGGGCATGGCAGCGTTGCTTCCAAGCCACCACCGTCCACCCAAATCCGAGCAAGAACGCAGCCGTTTAGGCTCTAATGAAGAGTTCGAATGTGAGCTGTCGTTTGATAACTTGGAGACCATTGCATGGGACAAGTCCTCATTTGATTCTTCTACTCCTAAAGGATCTCAAATTGCTGCAACTGAGGAGAAGGCACATCTTGTGCATGAGAGGAAGCAAAGATCTGAGAACGGCCCTCCATTATCGTTTCTTGAAAATTGGCTAATGGGTGAAAGTGCAGGTCAAATTGAAGAGATGATGGAATTGCCTCCGATATTCTGATCAATTCAATTTCAAAGTCTATTTCTGAGATTTAGCTACAAATTAAATGACAACAAAGAACAATAAAAGAAAAAAGGAAAAAAAAACCAGAGTGTTTGATTTGATCTTCTTCGGGTTGATCTTCGAACTTTTGTTGGGATTCTAAAAGTTGGGATCTCTTTGCAAGATGTAACTTCAGTGATAATTACTGAATGAATTATTTGAACTAATCTTGTTCATTTTCACCTTTTCTTCTATTTTTCGTTTTTTTTTTTTTTTGTGAAGTTCATTTGCATGAGCCTGACTAATTAATGCAAGCAACAAACTGCTGATCCCTCCAATAAATTCTTATGTATCACTTGTTCATTTTAGCACATGTGGGTGCAATCAAACGGACAAAACCAGGCATCTGTTGACCCACATTGTATAAGAACATTAAAAATTGAATACCCATCAAAATCCACTAATAGATTTACAGCACATGTTGAAGGGTAAAAAAAAAGGTTAGTCAGGTGACCATAAAATCTAAACTTAAAACCGCAGAGCTAGCTAGTTTATTAGTAGTTTCGAAGTATAGCGAGATTAACTGTAAATTAATGTGTTGTGTTGGATTTTCGCCAATTATGCTATATCACATGGTGCACAGGTCTTTCCGGTGAATTTGTAGATCTTGAGTTTGCCGTTCGAGTTTATTGGGCAAATTTTTGCGTCAATTTTTTTTAATATTTATTAATATATAAAAGAACTCTTACTTGGTGTCACCCTAAATCTGAAGGTGCATGAATTTTTATTTTCATCGAAATGCCGATCAAATTTTTTTTTTCACTACTTTACTTTTTGTAACTACACAACTTAAAATTTACAACTCCTTAAATTTAAAAATCTCACCATTTTAGTATCCTATTTTTTCATCCCTTTTGACTCTTATATATCCAATTTACGAACGCAATGCATGTGTCGACTGCTAGTTTATGCCATATTAAAAAGGTAACACTTGATAATTTGGTGTGAACAATACCTATTCATGTTCATAACTCTAATTTTATTTCAAAAAATTCACATTTTCTCTCTCTCTCTCTCTCTCTCTCTCTCTCTCTCTCTCTCTCTCTCTCTCTCTCTCTCTCTCTTTTCCAGCTTTTCCCTCTACATAATCTCGAAACTCCAGTTTGACATTTGAATTGCTTTAATTAAGCTTCTCTCTTAAAATAAGTTAACAATTACACACGCATACATAGAAGGTGTAAAAAACTTTAATATATATGCATACATTATATTTTGTCGTACACGACACCTATATGATCATGGTGGAGATTTCAGTATTTGTCGAATTAAATGCTATGCTCGTTTTGGTGTGCCGTGTGTGGGTTTAGACTTCTTTGTAGAAATTTCTATAGATCGAATTCACGGTTAGGTCCAATTTAGTTTTATTGGCATTTGCACTCAATCTTTTCTTACATACTAGTATGCCTGTAAGGTGTTTGATATTTGGGTAAAAAATGCTACTTATTATTAAAATAAACTCAGAATTAACTTATTTAGCATACAAATTGAATAGTCCAAATTCAACTGTGTGTAGTATAGAACACACTCCAAGTGAATCTGAATCTTTCATTTTGAATTTATAATAAATTTCTAGGTTTATTTTTTGGATAAATTTCTAGGTTTATTTCTTGGATGTGTAATATTACTTTATTTGTGTGAGTCGTGTGATGGAGGAAAAGGAATAATAGGCATAGATAGATAGATAGATAGATAGATAGATAGATAAGTGAATATATGGTGTTGTGTCACGAAAGTCTTGCTGCTAAATGTGGCAAATACTTGCTTCAGAGCTCTCTTTTTACAGTAAGAGAAGAGGGAAACATGTGAGCTCTAATGACCTTTCGGTGTGGGAAACTACAAATCCCATCTCATGGCTAGCCTAGCTACCATGCAAAACTTTCACAAGATCTTAGAATTGGGTTTTGCTTTTATGCACCGTGCTTCCTCCTGATCTGTTTCTACACCACCAATCACAGTATGACACGTTACCACTTGACAATGGAAAACTTTTTTTCCCTCTGAAGAGAGTGGAAATGTGTTGCTATTTTTTACCTAATATGATTTTGTTTGGTAAAGTTTTTATTCTTTTAGACTTCATGATAAAACCTAAGTAAAACAATTTGTTTAGTAATAAGTAATTTTAAGTCACCATATAATGCTGAGAGAATTTTTTTTGGGTAATTAAATATATATTAAAAAAAGACAAATACAGGATTGCAAGGGGCATACTGTTGGAGGCAAAACTGCCAAAATCATTATTTTTGTAAACGATTTTCGATAAAAAAATAACTGGACGAGCAATCGGTGAAATGGACCCCAGATAAAATTTTTGATGTCGAACGATTAAAATAAAAACCCCTGCCACCACAGTTAATTTAAAAGAATACCTTTTTGGTCAATTCTCCAACTACGATTATTGATTCCGAGTTGAAACTCCCGTCAGACCTTCTACTGTATTCCTTTATGCGATTCCCGAACGTAGTGTGGGTTACAATCCTTCGAGAACTCGTACCGGCAGAATCTGGTCAGCTTTAGTCTTGAAGACAAGTTATGAATATGGCTCAGCCTACCCGCATATTTATAGGGCTACAGCATAGACTGTGGAGTAATTATGATAAAGATTTCTAGTAGAACACAAATACCCATCCAGCGGTTTATGCAATTAAGCAAACCTCACAGTGGTATCTGTAATTATGAAAACCTTGTAGCGATTTTTACAATTTCTATAAAATACTAAATTACAGTTCACACTACTAAAGAACAGTAATTGCACTCTAAACCATAATCTCAAGACCTTCTTGCATTGAGCTCTTGTTATTAAATGCTTAACTCGTCTCCCCATGTTAAGATTTTCGATACCCGCCAATTAAATTTAATTACTTACAATTTAATTTAATCAGCATCTTTAAATTCTTTAAGTCCTTCCGCTTAACTTTTTTGACCGCCAAATAATTAAATTCACCTGCAGAGTCTGGCCTGATCAAAACTTATAAGTTTCTTTAAGGGGGTATTGTCAATCTCGATCATTCGAGACGTGAATTCTATTAACAATTAATATTCACCATATAAATAATACTGCTTTATTCAATTCATCGGGAATATAGACTCACATAAGATCGCACCCTTTAATGAATCAAAACAACGAATATTAAATATACGCAAATCAATAATTATTTCAGAATTACGAGTATAAGCACTATTCATAAGAATCTTGGGATGTGAATTAATTTATATAGTCAGTATAAAATTAATTACTCCAATGTGTCCCGTTCAATACACACAAAATGTACTAGCACAGAGAGTTTGAATATTAGATGATGCTATTATCTGTTTTCCGTAACCAAGACAGGCCTACGAAAATTCTGTGCTAAAGTCGTACTGATGGTATGTCTATTTCCATCTAAACTGTGAACATTAAACATATATTCAGTAAGAATCTAAAATCTAATCTTTTGTGTGCAAGCCGTACTCTAAACACCAGATTAAATACTGTACAGAATAAAGGGCATCCATGCATAATATTAAAGAAATAATATTACATACATTACTCATTAAAATTCTTATAAAATAAAAGACTAATTTTATTAAAAAATAAAATTAAATACTAAAAACATGATTTTTAGTATACTAACTCAAATAATCTCCCACTTATACTCAAAATCATGATGCCATACATCTAACCTCATGCCCTCTACATGATTATCAAAAGTCTTAGCTGGTAAACTCTTTATAAAATGATCTGCAAGGTTGTCTCCTGATGTAATCTTGGTCACAACAATATCACCCCTCTGTATAATTTCTCATATAAGGTGATACTTACACTCAATGTAATTTTCTTTCTTGTGGACTATTGTTTCCTTTGAGTTTGCAACCACTCCGCTATTATCACAATAAAGTGTAATAGCAGACTGAACTGAAGGGACCACATCCAAATCCAACAGGAAGTTCCTAAGCTAAACAGCCTCCTTGGCTGCTTTGAAAGCTACCACATACTCGGCCTCCATGGTGGAATTAGCAATACATGACTGCTTAATACTTCTCCAACTAATAGCTCTACCTTCTAAGGTAAACACATATCTTGAGGTAGACTTACGAGAATCCTTATCAAATTGAAAATCTGAGTCTGTGTACCCTAAAGGTACTAGACTGTCTGCCTGGTAATCTAATATATAATCTTTAGTCCTTTTTAGGTACTTAATTATATTATTTACTGCAATCAAACGCTCCTGCCCTGGGTTAGACTGATATATGCTAACTATGCCAACGGTACAGTAGATGTCGGGTCTAGCGCAAAGCATAGCATACACGAGGCTTCCTATTGTTGAAGTATAAGGAACCGCCTTCATCTTTTTTATCTCATTAGGTGTCTTAGGACACTAATCATTGGATAGAGTGATTCCATACCTGAAAATGAAAAACTTTTTTTTGGAATCCTGCATGCTAAAACGAGTAAAGATATTATTGATATACTTTGCTTGTGATAAGCCCAACATCCTTTGTTTTTGATCTCGCACAAGCTTGATTCTAAGAATGTGACTGGCTTCTTTCAAATCTTTCATATCTAACTACCCAGATAACCATACTTTAACCGTAGATAATGCCCTCACATCGTTTTTGATGAGCTAGATAGTCTACATAAAATACTAGGAAGATCACCACGCTTTCGTCAAGCTTCTTGTACACACAGGACTCATTCGGACTCTGATCAAAATCATAAGATTTTATTGCTTGATCAAATCGAGTGTTCTAAGACCTTGATACCTGCTTAAATTCATAAATGGATATCTAAAACTTGCACAACATGTGTTTTTAGCCCTTCACACTGAATCCGTCTGGTTCTATCATATAGATATACTTGTCAAGACTTCCGTTAAGAAAAGCTGTCTTGACATCCATTTGCCAGATTTCATAATCGAAATAAGCAACAATAGATAAGAGAATCCAGATAGACTTAAGCATGGCTACCGGCGAAAAGGTTTTCTCGTAATCGATCCCTTCTTTCCGAGTGAACCCTTTTGCAACAAGCCTATCTTTGAAGGTTTCAACATTCTTGTCTCCTCCTCTCTTTCTCTTGTAGATCCACTTGCATCCAATGGGTTTTATCTCTTCGGGTGGTTCTACAAGTTTCCAGACCTGATTAGAATACATAGATTCTATCTCTGAATTCATAGCCCTTTGCCAAGTTCCCATATATAGAAGTGCTTCATTGTAGTTACAAGGCTCGATATCTAGTTCTGCCAGATCTTGTCAAAAGACTCTCCCAAGAATATGTAACGATTAGGTTGATGAACAATCCTCCTACTACGACGAGGCACTTCCGTGTTTGTGTACTAGCAGTAACACGCTATGTAGAATCTGAACCCTATACAACAATACCTTGTTCTTGATTTGCACCTATCCCGATAATCCTCCCACTACAACGAGGTAATGGGATATCAGTGACTTGTGATTCCTCTTCTGTTTTACTAGTAATTCTTCTCAGTTCTTCTAGAACAATATTGGTTCTGGGCCTATGATCCATAATATAATTCTTATCCAAGAATTGGGCATTGGTGCTAACAATGACATTCTAATCCTTTGGATTATAAAATAGACCGCCCTTCGTTCCCTTAAGATACCCCACAAAAAAAGACTTTTGTCCTCGATTCTAACTTATTCGCATTCCTTTTCAGTACATGTGCTGGACACCCCTAAATTCGAATATATCTTAGACTAGGCTTACGCCTGATCCACAACTCTGTGGGAGTAGAAGGTACTGACTTAGAATGTACCAAGTTCAAAATATAAGTCCTTGTCTCTAAAGTGAGTCCCCAAAACGAATTGGGTAAACCTGAATAACTCATCATAGACCTTACCATCTCCATAAGAGTCCTATTCATTTTTCTTGCTACACCATTCTACTACGGAGTGCTCAGTGTAATCAATTGGGATATAATCCCTTCTGATAACAGGTAGTACCTAAACTCTCTAAAAAGGTATTCTCCACCACGGTCGGATCGTAGTGATTTGATACTTTTATCCAGACGCTTCTCTGCCTCCGCCTTGAGTTTTTTGAATTTTTTAAAGAATTCAGACTTACGGTACATCAGGTACATGTATCAATACTTTAAGTAGTCATCAATGAAACTGACAAAGTACTCAAAGCCACCTCTAGCCCGGATTATCATAGGACCACATACCTTAGAGTGAACTAGTTCCAACGGTTCTTTAGCTCTTATAGCATTTGGCTAAAAGTGGCTTTTTGGTCATCTTATCCTTTAAGCAAGATTTATAGACTAGAAGTGCCTTCACTTTTAATGAACTGAAAGGTCCATCTGCTACCGGTTTGTTTATCCTTTTTAGATTAATATGACTCAAGCATAGTGTAGGAGAGATAAGAGATACGATATACAGATTATCCACCAGTGTACCAAAATAAATAAAATATTTATTTTTCTTCACAACGCCAGAGTCATCAAAATGAATAGAATACTTATCCTTTATTAAACTCGAGATTGAAATTAAATTTCTTCTAATTGAAGGTACATAAAGACAATATTTTAGAAGTAGTATTCTATCTCTACAAAAACTGAGAGAGACATCTTCTACTGTAATTGCTGTCACCCTTATATTATTGTCTATATACAAGTATATTTCTCCATCATTGAGTTGTCTGATTTCCTGAAGCCTCTGCAAAAAATTACAGACATGATTAGTGGCTTCCGTATCTACACATCAGGTACTGGTAGATAACACTACTAAACATGTTTTAACCACCAGTGAACAGAAATTATCTGGTTTGTTCTTCTTACTGAGAAAATTTGGATACTGCTTTTTTAATTGTCTAAACTGGTTACAGTGATAGTACTTGCCTCTCGGCTTCTTCACACCAGCTTTTGGTCTCTTAACTACTTTTGGAGGAGTGCCTCCCTATATCTAAACATTTTTCTTCTTCTTGTATTTCGACTTAGAGGACGAATATTGCTCATTAAGATTTTTATAAAACAAAAAACTAATTTTATTAAAAAATAAAATTAAATACTAAAAATATAATTTTCAGTATACCAACCCTAACACATACCCCTGGACATACAACTAAAACACAAAGGAGCTACCCAAAACAGAACCTAGGGTGGTTGGAGGGATGCTTTTGCCACTAGGGTGGTTGGTAAAACCTTAGGTGCTAGTGTTAAGAGATTGGCAATTTCCATCTCTGTCTACTGTATCTAGATGGAATGTAACCTTAGAAGTTTCAGGGTAAGAAGAAGGATTGTGAGAGAATTATTAGGGATATCTCTGATATGATACGAGAGAGGCTTTCCTCTTTGAGGAGTGTGTCGATTTCTCAGACTAATCTGGAGATCCAGGGCGAATGGAGACTGGTGATGGATATATTTTCCACTAATGCCTATTATTAATTGTTTCATGTTTGTTGCAGCATGGTAGCTTTACAAGGATGCTAGCGAGTTTTGACTCTTCATTTTCCTTTAAGGGTTGAGTGATACGGTTATGTTGAGTGAGTGGTGCGAGGTTTTAAAAACATTGTTTGCTCTTTGTGACCGTTTTTGGCGTTAGAGTGCAAGTTGTTGAGTTTTGCTTCTCTCCTTTCCTTTGGAGTGGAGAGTGATACAGTTATCTGAGTGAGTGCTGGGAGGTGTTTTTGTACTAACCTCTAAACTATGTTTGTTATTATGTGTAGCTAGGAGGCAAGCTCAAGATGTTAGTTTTGTTTCTTCTCTTTGTTGGAGTGTTGAGTGATACACTTGCATAATTATCTTTAATCTATAAGTTATTGAGAGATTTGCCTCTATATTTGGTTAGAGAGCAGAGTGATTCTTTTTGTATGTAGTGACGTAAAATTTTCTCTATGCGTGTGTGTTTTTTGTGGTTTCTCTTTATGCTCATGCTTATCATTCTCCTCAGGTCTCGCGTTCTGGCCTATCCTCGGAGGAAGAAGCCACGCTTGGGAGGTTAAGCCCCTGGTCTTTAGCTCCTTAAGGATGACATTTTGGTTTTTTGTTCCATGTTTTGATCGCTAGCTATAAGAGGTGTTCATAGCTTTTTTTATGCCCATCCCTCTTGTGTAGATAGGGTTCTTTTGTGTCACTTTTAGGCAAGCTTTATGTTTATATGTTGGGTTATGTTTTGGTTGGTTTGTATATATTCCTGTCTTTAGTTAGTGTATATAGCCATTCTCTATGGCTTGTGTAGAGATTCGGGTGTGTGCGTTGTGGTGTGTGTGTACAGGTTCATTTAGTTTTTTAAAGGGCTGGGTGTGTGCGTCTTGGCGTGCGTGTGTTTGGTCTTGCGGTTGTAGGTGTTGGTGCCTTCTTACTGGGGGTTGCTGGATTTTTGGAAGGGGCAGTTGGTTTGTGCTTATGTGAATGTATGCAGGTTGTATGGTTCAAGGTGGCTGGGCTGATTTTATGAGTTAATGTTTTGGGGCTCAGCGGTATGTTTAGCTCTGGGAGTACAACAGGCTGGTTGCTATGTTTTGTTCATGGTGCTTGGTACTCTTTGGCGAGCTATCATTCCCTTATGAGGTGCGTTCTTGACCTAGCTCCTTTTGTGGTCTATACGTGGATTTGGCAGGTTTTGTGGGCTTGAAATGGTAAACGATTCTTTGTAGTTATTCTTGTGGAGGCATTTGTGAGCTTCTCACTAGTCGGTGGTTTTGTTTCCTTTCTCATTACTTCTCTAAGTTATGGTAGGGGAATCGATTCGCTTTGCATTGTTTTTTTATTAGCTTTGGCTTAGCCTAAAGCCAGTTTTTGTGGTGCTTAGGCTCTTGTTTTTTGTGGTTGTAAGCTTGGTTGATTCCTCCACTCCTTTGCTTATTGTGATTTTTTATGTTATAAGGCCTGAGATTTTTCCCCTGTAAATATGTAATTTTTCTTTTCTTTTATGTTACAGTTAATTACCAAAAAAAATAGAACCTAGCTCCAAACTACATAGGACCTAGAGCACCACCTTAATCCAACTAAGCAAAACAAAACAATAAAGCATAGACTAGAAAAAATTAACCTCACCATCCAGCCCTAAACAAGTAGGGGACCGAGAATTACACAATCACAACCAACAAAACAACAAACATCAACAGACAAAACACCAAAGACTAGACTACCATCCCGCCGGGCGAAAGGTTCTTCTCTTTTCTTCTTGTTATTGCTCGCCTTCACACCTGATTTTTGTTTCCCTGTTGAGGGTTGAGCATCCTATTCAATAGGTATGAGCGGCCTATCGACTGTCCTAGAGCCTTCACACATAACTTGTTTGTAAGACCTTAGTCCGGGCCCTAGTAGTAACCACCTTGAATGTAATAACCCGACCTAGATCCTAGTTATAATAGCCCAGACTGTAACTACTTACGGAGCGATCTAGCCCAAACCCTAGTATTAGCGACAAATAGATAATAAGAACCTAGGCCGCGTGTGAACAAGAAAAACCCTAATTCGCCAAAAAATCCTAAGTAACCCGAAATCTTAATTTTGACCCGAAAACCTTAAAAGACACCAAATACTCAGAGACAAAGCCCTAACACTTAGAAAAGTCTCGGAACAGCTTAAATTAAGTAAATAACATAAAGTCCCATCACGACAATGACAATAAGTTCTTGAGGTGGCAATAACATAAAGTTCTATCACGGCAATAACAATAAGTCCCTGAGGTGGCAATAACATAAAGCCCCATCACGGCATTGACAATAAGTCCCTGAGGCGGCAATGACAACAAATCCCATTACGGCGATGACAATAAGTCCCTGAGGCGGCAATAATGATAATAAGTCCATACAAGTAATAGAAATAAGTCCCAAAGTGGAACTCCAATTTTTATTTCTGGATACAAGTCGGGTTGGGCATTTTCATTGCATTCATCTGCATCACGTACTCACACTACTGTTCTTATATGTGCTTATCCTGTAGAAAATGATAATTTGCCTATATCTCTGCCCCCTTAACTTTGCATCGGGTGTTATACGATATGTATTGTAGAATATCTTGTCGTGAGTTGTTAGGCGGTTTAGGAAATTTGCTTTTGGGCTCCGGCTCATAGCATACTTGCCACAGGTAAAGAAGAAGAACTGTTTAAGGAGGGTACGTTCGTAGAAGACCTCGAGGAGCAGGGAGAGTGGCAGTAGCCGGTTAACCACAACGACACAGCTTGAAGACCTAGGATGTTTACTTTTCAATCTTTTGTTTAGTTTTCCACGAACATATTGTAACTATTGTTGAATTTTCTAGATGACTGTAATTATTAAGTATTTCGAACAAATTCTGAACCATTAATGATGTAGTAGTTACCTTATATATTTATGAACATTCGGCTAGAATAAGTCCCTTATTTATAATTACATATGTCCCGACATGCCCGGGGAATGGGGTGTCACAGTTGGTATTAGAGCTTAGGTTTAGTGAACCTTTAGGTCTTGGGAAATGGGAGATCGCGAGTTCTATAGCGTAGAAAACTCCGTAGAGTGTTTGTACTATTAAGTTATCACGTATAATTTCATCAACTTAAAATCTTTACCTTAGGATTTTCTCTATCTTTCTTTCTTTTGGATGGCATCCGACGTAGAACCAGCTAGGGAACCATGGGCAGAATCGGAACCAGAGGACTCAAACTTTGAGGAAGAACCTGCCGAAGAGCAAGACCCGACAAACATGTTTTCGTTAGCATAGATGTTTCCGAATGAGTGGCAAGCTCAGGGAGAGGAAGAGGTCGAGGAAGTAGGAGAAAACGAGGAACCTGACGTAGTATGGGACGAGGTAGACTTTGGAGCAAACAATGAGGAAGAACTTAAGGACGACGAGAACGAGGAGCGAGCCATCACCTACTTTTATGATCCACTAGAGGCACCACCGCCTGAATCAGAGGATGACAAGGTGACAGATGCAACAATTTACTGGAGCCGCCAAGATAATTCCAAGGACTACCGTATTGGTGAGTGGATTTATGCCCGTGTATTTCTAGAAAGGACAAAGAAGTGGAGGACGCCGAAATCTTTTCCTCTATTTATAGGTCCGATAAAGGTTCTAGGAAAACACGACGAAACAGCATACGAAATGGAAGTACCGCCAGGGTTTAAGGAGCGACTTAGAGATTTGGTAAACACCCGATGGTTGTAGACGATAATGCTGAGAGATAAACAAAGGATCGTTGACCCATGCAACTCAGATATCAACTTCGATGATCCGAAGACTTATGAAGAGGTACCGGTGACTATCACAGATAGAGCTCGTAGAGGGCCAGGAAAAATTTGGTACGTGGAGGTCTAGTGGCGTTGCTACAGCATTTATGAAGCGACAAAGGAACGCGAGGCAGTTATCCGTCACTTTTATCCACGTTTGTTTGTTTAGGCTTCGGTACGCTAGGCATTGTGTTTTTTCTTTTGTTTGAAGGTTGTGTGTGTGCTATGTGAACTTTTTGAGAATCTTGTACCAGTTACATATTGAATAAAATGTAAGTATTCGTTGTTAAAATCTTTGTAAACTATCTCAAAATCATAAGCTATCTCATAATCTAAAATTAAATCTACAATATCCCTAAAAAAAATGAAGACAATTAAGAAGAGAAACAGCCCCCCTAATCTCGACACTCTCTTAGATAGTTAATAGACGATCAAACCCTCGATAAGTTAACCAACCCCTAGATGATAAGGCATTAGGAGTAGCCTAAGTTCTGAGGAAAACACCGTTAAAATCCCGCAACTTCACCCTTCCGAGTTTCTTTTCTCAAACCCTTGTATCAATTCCTACACCGATTGAAATTATTTGCTTATCTTTCCTTCTAATAGTACCGGTCCTCAACAATGCTACCCAGTAATATTCATAGGTAATCCTTCACCACCATTCATTCATGACTTCAATACCATGTCTGACTGAAGTAATTTTGTGAACTCTTGAAATCCCAACTTGGGGAGTTAACTTGGATGCTTGAATTGAAATATGTTAGGCCGGCGTAATTTTAGGGCAAATATCCATTTTGGCTACCCGTTGCTTAAACATACCTTTTGTCAGAGTCTGATGTTGCATAGATTGATCCCGAGAACCTCCTCTCTGTAATATTCATTAATTGCTAATCTCTTGACCTCTCAATCTGAGTCAACGATGATTGGTTTAACTATAACCCCATGCCTTTGAACCATCTGGGAGTCCACCCCAAGATATTCTAACCCCAGCGGCATCTCAAGCTTAAACCATTTGAAATCCTCAGCCAAACGCTTATCTAGTCACTGCCGTATGGTCACCTTCTTTGAAACCAGTAAGATTGAGTTGACCATCCTTATTGAACTCCACGCATGTTTTTGCCCGGTGATCCTCATAAACCCTGCCTCGTAGATCTATAAGTGACTATGACAAACGTCAGGATAGTACATTATTAGGCTTCAACGCTTTCACGGAAGATTAGAACAATGAATGGAACCCTCTTAACGGCTCTTCGAATCGTGAGGTGACCTTTCCTCAACATTACGACTCAAAGTATCGTCAACGTCTGCTTTTAACGAAATTTTGAAGACTGAGACCCCCAACTGTTGGAATGGTTAAGTAAAAAGTTTACTCAACTAACTACGTCTTTTCAAAGGACCGACAAGTAGAACTATGCCACCAGCCACCTACAGTTAGGAACAACAGCTACACACTAAGAGACTCATGACATCACTATGTGACAAAGTTTAGACTTTCCCAGACTAGTTCACAGTGGACCCACACATCCAACAAATCGAAAAGCAAAAGATTCGTACCGACGGTAGAGAAGTGAAAAACAAGAGATAACCTCAAACTTAGGGAACCCTTAGTATGCAAGTAACGGAAGAATATTTGTACGTATCAATATTCACATCAACTTTTCTCACCAAAATGATAGTATCCGAATTCGGCCATCCCCACTTTTAATGTAGAATTTCTGACAACAATATGAGCATCAGGAGCTTGATGGAGAGTTTACCATCATACCACAATGGATCACATGACTCGATATTTACCTTAGATGTACCTTTTACCACAATTCAATTATCCTAGAGTGACCAACAATTGGAGAGAAACGATCTAGTCAAGGGAAGAGACATCCAAACCCTACATACCAGCACATGAAGGAAAAACGATGGAAGCTAAGAGAAACAGTACAGCATTTAGAAAAAGGTTGGAAAGCATTTGATTACGGACTTTGTCACCAGGATTTGTTACAGATCGCCTCAAGAGTATGATAACATTCGGATTGTGATAAATTACCTTACTAAGGTCGCTTGCTTTCTATTAGTTAAACCTCACGACGCATTGATAGCTACAAGCAAAAAGTATATCCGTGAAGTTTTATACCAACATAACCGAGACCACATCTCACCTGGACAGTCTAAACACCCGGTTCTGAACCATCAAAAGTATGTTAAGAGTAGGCATTAAGGAGATTGAAGGAAATCTTTATTTTCAATCAAAGTCGCTTACAATAACAAGTTTCCAACTAGCCTTTGCAATCATATGAGGTTTTATGTGTGAACAACACTGCGAGATTATCAGTATACAGAATAGAAATAGAAAGGAATTGATTGGTTGGAGTAGATCTTTGCTAGTCAATGAAGTGAGACCCGGAATACAATAACGGAAATTTACATAAAACCCAGAATGGTAGCCCTACGTTGACAATCTACGGTAGAGAACGATATAATCTCATTGAATAAGACTTTTTGAGTGTTATGCTTTCACCTTATAAGTGGAACCAACTTTATCAAACAACTCGATGACCCTTTTCCCTTTTCTCTTCCCTGAAGATGGCGCGACAAAGACAGAACCATGAGAGCTTAGTGAGAGTGAATGAAACCAAGGAGGAAGTAGAAGTCCCGAGCCTAACACGAATTTTTCAAGATCTAACAGCTAACTTGGATCGATCGCAAGGGAAGGCACCCCAGGAAGGATCATGGTACTTATCGAACCTAAGAGTACTAAATACCCCAATACCTGAGAGAACTTTTCCCGAACAACTGAGGTTTGGATTAAGGCCACAAAGCAACAACAATCAATAGTAAGAGCTTGTTATAGGTGAAACCAATCAGGACATAAGATGATGCACTGCCCGATAAGAACTGAGAAGACAACTAAGGAGGACCACTACGAAATAACAAAAAGATCATATGCTCAAAACCTTACCCTCAAGATGACCAATGAGAGCAACTAAGAAAAAGGACACCAAAATTAAAAATCTGCTATCAATGCCATAGGCTCAGACATAAAAGATCTGAGTTCCCTTAACGATGAGAATTAAACTACAACCATCGTCAACCAGAACAGAGCTGCGAGGATCAAACAAAATTGTTGCAGCAAGGAACAAATGGTGTGAAAAAGGTGGTGCAACCCGACTAACCAGAGAGTGAAGAGTGGAGCGTTCGCCCTCCACAGAAGACAAACTCAACGCTCTGCTTTAACTGTAATAAGATCAGACATAGAAAGTTTGAATGCCTGCTGCCAAGGGGAAGAAACTACAACATTTGTTAAAAGGGAACGAGCAGTTCAGGAAGGATGATACAACTCGACCAACGAGAGAACCAATGGACCAGAGGCTAGCCTTTCCAAGAGAAGGAGTATCCGTTAATGGTCAGAGGTACACCCGAAATTGCAAACTCTAAGATATACATTAAATAAACTTGTTGCATTATCTCGGGAAAGGATACGCTTGAAGGACGAAGGCTTTTAGGTTAGCACTAGACAAACAATTCTCGCGCCACAAGTATACGACGTGATTATTGAGAATTTCATAGTGATCGGTTTAAGAAATTAGTAAGATTAAACAACCATTTTCCCCAAAATGTTGAACGTATCAACCCAACCTTGTCCACACCCTCAATAACAAACAACTCAAGGACACAACTTCGAAGAGAAGAGATGCAAGTAATCATCTACAACCTTTCGCATGAAATTTCGAGGATGAAATTTATTTAAGGGGGATAGATTGTAACAGCTCAGTCCGGACCCTAGTAGTAACCACTTAGATTATAACAACCTGACCCGGATCCTAGTTGTAATAGCTCGGATTGTAACTACTTATGGAGCGATCTACCCCAAACCCTAGAATTAGTGATGGATAGATAATAAGAACCTAGGCCGCTACATGGACAAGGAAAACCCTAATTAGCTCAAAAACCCTAAGTAACCCGAAACCCTAATTTTGACCCGAAAATCCTAAAAGACACCAAATACTCAGAGGCAAAGCCCTAACACTTAGAAAAGTCTCAAAACAGCTTAAATTAAGTAAATAACATAAAGTCCCATCACAACAATGACAATAAGTCCCTGAGGTGGCAATAACATAAAGTCCCATCACGGCATTGATAATCAGTCCCTGAGGTAGCAATAACATAAAATCCCATCACGGCATTAACAATAAGTCCCTGAGGTGGTAATAACATAAAGTCCCATCACGGCAATGACAATAAGTCCTTGAGGCGGCAATAACAACAACTCCCATCACGGCGATGACAATAAGTCCCTGAGGTGGCAATAATGATAATAAGTCCATACAAGTAACAAAAATAAGTCTTAAAGTCGGGTTGGGCATTTTCCTTGCATTCATCTGCATCACGCACTCACACTACTGTTCTTATATGTGCTTATCCTATTAAAAATGATAATTTGCCTATATCTCTGCCCCCTAACTTTGCATCGGGTGTTATACGATATGTATTGTAGAATATCTTATCATGAATTTATTAGACGGTTTAGAAAATTTGTTTCTGGGTTTCGGCTCATGGCATTCGTGCCAAAGGTAAAGAAGAAGAACAATTTGAGCAGGGTGCGTTCTGTGACGCCCCGTCCTCTGGGCACGTGAGGACATACATAAATATAAATAAAGAGATATTCTATCTATTCATTCATATTTACATACGTTATTTATTACATCATAAGTGAATTCTAAACCTTTCAAAAGTACATAAGTATTACAGTTCCACCAAGAATTTTCAACAATTACACTAACACGAGAAATCAGAATATAAAAACGAAAGCAGAAACTTCAACTCCTCAGAATGCATCCGTTGGATCCGTGCTCTTAGAACTCACTCCGTTCTTCCAACTCTTCTTCTCTCTCGGGGTTGACTTCCTCCAAGAACTCCTCCTCACCTGTGGTACGAATGCCATGAGCCATGGCCCAGAAACAAAACACTTTAACCTTCTAACTAATCTCACAGCATAAAATTCACCGCAACGCATACCATATAACACCCAGTGCAGTTTATAGTCAAGGAGACAGACAAATTTATAACATGGTAGCAGATAAGTCAATAAATTTGTGTATATGATATGCAGATGTCCAACCCAAAATACACCTAGAAAAGAATAGGAATTCCACGCCGAGAATCACCAGAGTAGACTTTATTGGACAAATTGATCACCAAAGCCATCATTGCGCCTCGTTGCGAATAGTAACCACATCGCCTGGCTTCATGCCACAGCTGTTTTACTCAATGGCAACGGCGTGGGGTGATCAAAATCCTTATTTGAAATCCTGACCAAAATTATATGCGCACAAAACCCATCTTAAGACTCGTGATGCCTTCGCTGGTGTCAACCCAAAGTCGAAGAGATTTCAAGAAACGTTCACATTATATAAAGTATCAAGATAAGGGATTTAGGACCGCCATAATTAGGCTCTCTCCGAAGTTACCCATCAAAACATCATGGCAATGGGGTTTAAGTCCACCATAATTGGGCTCTCTCCAAATTACCACCGCAGTGGGTTTAGGCCCGCCGAATTAGGCTCTCTCTGAATTACGCAAAGCAAAGAACCAGGATTAGGGAATTAGGACAATCGTAATTGGGGTCTCTCCGAATTACCACCGCAGTGGGGTTAGGCTCGCCGAATTAGGCTCTCTTCGACTTACCCAAAATCCAAACTTTCGAAACCAGAATGCTAGCGACGAACCCATGGTGCCCAACAATATTTATAAACCATTTTTGTAACACCGGGGATGCACCCAAGTTGTACAAGCCAAAATCATTTCCAACACTGGAGATGCACCCAGGGTGTACAAACCAAAACACTTTCGAAAATGACAACCAGGGACGCCCTAGATTTAGAACCACGAAGAATGATCTCAACACAGCCATCCCAACAATAGTTTGCACAAATGAACTCCAACATGCCAGGATGCAAATGACAATATAAATAATGTGTGCCATTGATCTCAAGTGCAACAATTTATAGCATGGCATTAACATGGCAAGATTCATGGTACAACGCGCAAAACATAAGGTACGAGTATGTGAAGCACAAACTACAATTCCCAAGATATGATTCAAATATGATAGTATGGGTTCTAAATCATCATACATTCACTTAGAAACATCAATTGACTAATTCAAATAAGTCATCATACGAAAACTCGGGTCTCATAGTAAAGGGTGTTCGAATCACACTTAACAACTTATAAGACTAAAATCAAGTATTAAATTAAAAGGGGCGACAAAGTTTTGAAGTATCTAGACTTGGAATTAAGCTATGATTTTTAAACACCATTTAGATAAAAATATATCCTACAACTCCCATGTTTAACACCAAGGTCAAATCCTAAGGTAATAGGGTGAACATTTCATTCTAAGCAAAAATGATTCAACATTTATTCCAGATTTTTACCAAAACTAGTTTCTGTTGTTCTCGGTTTTGGGGTATCCAATGATGTCCAACTGAGCCCATTTTTTTGTATTTTCTACTTTAACAAGTTCCCTACAAGTTTCATGTTTTGAGCTAAAGGTTGTTATTTGAAACAATTTAGACTTTTTGGCCATCTTAAAAAGTGGGTTCTGTCAGCCGCCAAAACTCAGCAGAGCCAGTTTTGGACAGAGGATTTGAAACGGTTTTGGGGTATCATCCCAAGGATTTAAGGTCTGATGTTTGGGTAGTAAATACTTCAATATGTTATCTACAAAGTTCATGTAGACCACTTTTGTAATAGATCACTCAAAATAGGGGTTTTGTGCCACATAAAAATATGTGACAGAATGTTTTTCGAGGGCTGAAAATCAATAGAGATTTATCAAGGGGGTTTTGGCCTAATAAACCTCAATATTTTGTTTTAATTTTTGGTGGGCAGATGTATATATAAGTTGGCTACAACTTTCATGTTTTGACCAAGGTTCGGATCTCACTTTAAAATAGGGTTTCCAAGTCAGTAATGTTGAC
>JAUMHN010000014.1:994657-1010527 GCA_032360265.1 Heliamphora ciliata
CCCCCCCCCCCCCCCCCCCCCGCTCTCTCTCTCTCTCTCTCTCTCTCTCTCTCTGCGCGCGCGTGTTCCTGTAAAGCTTCAAGAAATGTTGTGGGTGGACAAGTACCGGCCAAAAACCCTAGACAAGATCATGGTTCACGAAGATGTGGCCCAAAATCTCAAGAAATTGGTATGATTTTTCCTTATTTTCTTCTCTGTTTGTATATATCGATATTGCTACGTAGTGAATCGTTGCTAAATTTCCAGAATCTGGGTTGGTTTTGATTTCAGTCGAATTTTCTTTTGTGTGTAGGTAACGGAGCAAGATTGTCCTCATTTGTTGTTCTATGGTCCTTCTGGTTCGGGCAAGAAGACCCTAATAATGGCCCTACTCAGACAGATGTTCGGACCGAGTGCCGAGAAGGTCTTTCACTATTCTTATATGTTACCATTCTATTTATTTCAGCATCAATTTGGAATTCGTGGCAATTTGTTTAAACTTCATTCATTTCGTTGACTGTGCTATGGGCAGGTGAAGGTAGAGAACAAGACCTGGAAAGTAGATGTAAGTTTTTTTCTTGTATTTTCTATTGTTGTGTGTGTGAAAAAGAAAAGTTACTGCTTTTAAGGATTTGTTGTTGATCTGTGCACGTGTTTAGGGCGTGTTTGTTTGTATAAAAAATTAAAATTTCTATCTTTTTCTATTCCTTTCGTTTTTATGTGGTAGGAAATGTAACAAAGAGAATAGAAAATAACTTAAAATCTTTTGCTGATTTTGTTTCGCCTTACATTGAATTAAAACCAACCTTAAGAGTTGTAGACTTGTAGTGGGTTTGATTAATTGAAAGTTTCTGTTTTCTTTGAAGATCCATTAGTCCATTTGATTTTCTTCTCCAAATTTCTTTTGCAACCAAATGGGGGCATTAGGAGGATATCAGGCTTCTATGTTCTGTTTTATGGTACACGATTACAAACATCCACTGACACTTCTTACATGAGTAGTTACTTGGACTGCACTCTCTTTGGAGTTTTTCTTTCTTTTTCTTTCTTTTTCTTTCTTTTTACATGTGGTGAAACTTTATATCTTTGAAAGTGAATGAACGGTTATAGTGATGCTCTTAATTCTGCTTGTATCATAATATCTCGGCTCTTGGATTGTTTGCTATCTTTGCTGTATTGATTAGCTCAACCTTAATTGATAATGCCTTGTCCCTATTACTCCGGTCACCTGTTGTCCTGACGTTTGTCTTTCGTAATTCCTTTCCAGGCAGGAACGAGAACTATTAATCTAGAGCTTACAACTTTAGCGAGCACATACCATGTGGAACTCAATCCAAGTGATGCAGGGTTTCAGGACAGATATGTTGTTCAAGAGATAATTAAAGAAATGGCAAAGAACAGACCAATTGACACAAAAGGGAAGAAAGGGTTTAAAGGTCACTCTTTTATTTGCCTTTTACATCTAACTCATATAATAAGTATCAGTATATGCGAAGGTGTACATTGCCCTGAAATAAATAAATATTTTTTAAAAGGATATTCATGTGAAGTCAAATCAATTATTAATATATTGTCGGTAAGCACTATAAGCAGTATTTGTATTGAAGACCCCTGCCCTCCTTTTTCCATCCCTCTCTCTTGGGGGATGGGGTTGGTCTTGAGGGGCTTTGGATATGACAACCTGGTTACACCAGCTGGACAAGTGGGCAATTGTCTTGTCCTTGCAAACATTTTTAGCAGATCACGTAAATTGATTGTGTAACTATCCTGTTCTAGTGACATTTCATTTTCTGCTATTTAGTATTGGTGCTTAATGAAGTTGATAAACTCTCGAGAGAAGCTCAGCATTCTCTTCGACGGACGATGGAAAAATACAGTGCATCATGTCGGCTGATTCTATGTTGCAATAGTTCTTCAAAGGTTACTGAAGCTGTCCGTTCTCGTTGTCTGAATGTGCGGATAAATGCACCAGCAGAGGAACAGGTTTGAAAATCTACGTAATATGCTTTAGCAATTTGGAAAGTGATGTCTCTTAATGACCATAGTGCAGATGAAAGCAAGTTACAGAACCAAAAAAGAAGAAAAAGAGAAGAGCATTAAAATGTAACTTATATTACATTAGTCAGATACAATAAGGGTGGTTGGCCCAAAGGCTTGCCATTAACATCCCTGGTGGCGTGAGTTTGAGTCATGTTTACAGTCTCTCTAGAAATTGGAGTAAGGCTGCGTACATCTTACCCTTCCTAAACCCCGCTTTAGGGAGCCTCGTGCACTGGGTCTCCCTAACATTTCTTTCTTTTTTGTCTAGAAAGCATGACTTTATAAAAATATTAAGATTATTGATCACTGATCTTTTCCTTTCTTGGTAGATGAATTCAATCATGCATGGTTCTGTCAAATTTTGCTTTGGCAACTATGATTGTGTTCCTATATATGCGTATATTAGAAAAGGGTTTTGTTTACTTTGATGAATAGAAATTTAGGATGCTATTGAAAGGCCTGTTGCTTGAAAGTTTGATATTGCACGATGATATTATAATTTACTGGTCAAAGGTGATTGCTAAAATTGCATGGATAATTCTTCTTCAGTCTCATATAAGCAATAAAAATCAGGAAGTCTCTTGGAATGGGAAACACCTTTTTTTTTTTTTTTCCGCATCTCTGGTCGGAAGTTTTGCAGTTGTTAATGGTATCATACATTTGTTTTCTTTCACCCACTTTGCTTGTCAAATTGATAATTGTTGTTTCTAATATGCTAGCGGTAAGCCGTTTTCTTTCTTCAACATGATATTATATGACTGATAGTCGATTTTCCTAATGCCACTTCCTTTGCTTAGCCCAGTGCCAAAATTCCCAATGCATAATATTTTCCTTCTATGCTTATTTCAATAATTGACTCAAAGCAAAATTCCTCCAATATACCATCTTTAATGGGTTTTTAAGTTTTTAACTGCTAATGCTTAGAGAGGCACCCGCCTCTTGCTTCTTATGCCTATCCTCGAGGCATACTTAAGGGTCAGATCCTTCACTATGCCTTTCCTTGTTGTTCATGAAGTCCACCACATGCACCTCAATATATCGCGCGCTTAAGCACCACTGAGGATACATATGACTCAATGGAGTGAGAAACGCTCGTTAGAAAGATTTGTTTCCAGTCCTTTTATGATTGTTTGATGAGATGAATATCAAGTTTTTTGTGGAAAAGCATATTCAAGGTAGGAGTGCCCTCAAATGTGGTCTTTTTTCACTTGATCATAGCTCACGAGAAACAAATTAAAAAAGGTGACAAGTTTTGACTAATTGATGTTTGGTGTTACGTGTAAGAGAGATGGGGAGTATGCATCCATATGCTAATCCATTGAAAGGTTGCTAGGCAACTTTAGAGGTTAATCTTGTGTTATTTGGAGTTGGGTGGTTTTTTTTTTTATATAGAGGAGGTGTTGGCAATCTTAGTGGGATGGTAGAGTAATGATTAATAGTAGAAAAACTTGGTTTCACACTCCATTGTGCTTGATGTCGATGATTTGGTTGGAGCATAATAGGAAATTGTTTGATGGTTCAAAGATGCCAGCGTACACGTTGAATAGTGTGTTTTTTACCAAGTTCGAATAGTTGGTTTGGATAATATCATTGATTGTGTATATACCTTAGCCTTGAGATGGTGCTTTTTCTTTCATGTAGAATGTTATAGTTTTTATGGTTTGGATGTCTTTCTTGGTTTACCCTCCCTCTTGTTAGGGGCTTTTCCCCTCATCTATAAGCGTGGCATTCCATTAGTTCCTTTATTTGTACATTAAAATGCTTATTTAAAATAATAAAAAATGCAGTTTTCTTTTTCCTTCTTTCTCAAAATTTAAACTTGGCACTCTATGGAACCAAAATGATCTTATCAGTATTTTCGGGTATGGTCATTCACCTCGGGGCAAATCCTGCTCCAATAGCCCAACAACGGTTGTTCTGATCCAACCCAACGTCAATTTCTTAGGAGGGTTCACATAACCCCCTTTGCTCGTTCAAGAGGCACTCTACTTGCTCAAGGGGATTAGCTCCACATAACCCCCTTTCCTCTGTTCTATAGTTTCACATTAAAAATCCGTCACTCCACTTACTCAAAGAGGTTAGCTAGACACAACTCCCTCCACGACTCAATGTTAGCTACAAGCCAACCACACTCCACCCTTCCATTCTTAGCCAAGTGCAAGACTTATGCCAATGATTATGCTAGGAGCAAGGCCTATAAGACTCTACTCACTAGAGTTGAGGGTTTATTAGAGTTGCTTGGCTTGCCGCATCCTCAAGATGGCTCCACTCTAACCGACCTTAGAGTGAGAGATGCGCATTGACTTAACAAATGACAAAAGTGCACTGACTACTCTACGGAGTGCGGCGCTCTAAAGCTTGACAATGGGCAGAGGATCCACCCCCTCCATTCTAAGGAGTGTGGCACTCTAACGACCGACAATGGGCGGCATGCACTCTAAAGCCAAACAATGGAGAGCATGCACCCCCTCGCCATGCTAGGTATAAGAGGCCCACTTATCTCTATATATACAAGGGAGCCCATGTTCATCTTTCAAAAGTTATTGTTCATTTTCCATTCTCTACAACTCAAAGCTTTTCTCCACAGTTTCCTTCTCTCTCTCCCCTACGATTGCCTACGCTTTCTCTTCCATTGCCTCCGGTGCTCCTGAGCCGTCAAATGCCTAACATCTTCCTGAACATTCTAGTCATTCTCCTCGACCCTGGGCTAACTACATACAGTATTTATAAAAGCAACATTCAATATTCAAGTACGGTTGATGTTACCAACCGACTAATTATGGAAAAATAAAGATCAAAATTCTTTAAAACACACAAACCTAAATGTGAAAGGAAGTTTCAAGGTAGCAACATTTCTCAAATGGAAAGAAAAGGTTTATGGAATGAACCATATTTGATATTGCAATGTAATTATAGGTTTATGGAATGAACCATATTGGATATTGGAATGTAATTGTATTTTTTCTAGGAAACAAAGGAGGTAAAAACAAAACAAAATTAAGAGGAAACAAAGGAGGTAAAAACAAAACAAAATTAAGAGGAAATGTCACTTCTTTCTTAAAAATCAAGAGCTCGCACCTGGATAGAAGTGATAATAGCTGCAACATCATAAATAGGGCTCCACTGATTCTGTAAGATTTCCAAGCAAATACTCCCATCCGCATAGACTGACAAGTTCAGCGACACATGGTCAGGTAAATTATATAGCCACGCAAGTCTAGAAAGAATGGAAATGACTGTAGACCTTTTATTTTTAATTTTAAACTGATGGTAGAACGACAATGGCAGCAAGAATTTTCTCATATGCTCAAGGCCAAAAAAAAAGTCCATAAATAGGATCACAACATACTGCTTGGATGGAACATCTGTGAGACAAATTGGACTGTTGGTGGTTTGTTTGGGTAATCTTCTGTGAACTGCAGAGTAAGCTTAAACGTACCTGCAATCAAGAAAGAATGTGGATGCTCAAAGAGAAAAGAGAAATAAAGAACCAAAGATTCTGAGCTATGATAATGCAAAAGAACGTATAAAGAAAATACCAATAAATGAAAAACAATCTTGCTTGTCCAACATAGCAGGCTATAGCTAATTTAGATATGTTTCTCAAATGTACTTAATTCTTCAATGAATAAGAGTATTCAGCCTAGAGAGCATTAAGCCAGATGAAGTACTGAACAAACCTGATTACCAGGATATCCAAGCTTTGTTAGGTGAGAAACGAAGGTGTTCAATCTCAGGTCAAGCTCAAATCAAGCACAAATATTTCTTTTTGCCCTAGGGTCAAAGCAGATCACAAACAAGGGCGGACTGTATAATGCGACACAATCAAGTTAAAGGGTTAAGTGAAATCCAACTGTCAAGCAATCATTTATGGTGTTTAAAATTTGAGAAGTCAAAAACTTAATGAAAACATTGCTCTTGAAAGGATTTTGTGCGGAAGAAGATGGCTTGAGTTGATGGAGGATTATGACTTGATGATTCAATATCATTCAACCAGATCTAATGCAATGGCTGGTGCTTTGAGTCAAACATCTTCAGATAACATAGCTTTTTTGCTTGTTTCTCAACAATCTTGGATTGGTGAATTAGAAAAGATGGAAGCAGAATTAGTGTTATATCATTCAGATGCTACACTTCTTGCAGTACTGTTCAGACAGTTTTATTTGAGACAGTTAAATAGAAACAACAAGAAGAACCCTTATTCGAAGAAAGTTTTGATGAAATAGATGGGAATCCAAAGTTTGATTTTGCTATTCAGAATGGTTTTTGAAGTTCAAAGATACCATCTTTAATGGGTTTTAAGTTTTTAACTGCTAATTGTATTTGTAAATCCTTTCCTTTTATGTCTTATTTGTCATGAAATTGTTCATGCAAGATTTGTATACTTATCAAAAAGACTATTTATGCCAGATTGTCAAAGTGTTGGAGTTTATTGGCAAGAAAGAAGGACTACAACTTCCATCTGGATTTGCTGCTCGTATAGCAGAAAAGTCTAATCGGAGTTTAAGGAGAGCTATTTTGGCATTTGAGACTTGCCGTGTTCAACAGTTAAGCTCCATTATAACTCTGACTGATGTCCGGTAATTTCAAGCAGTTTATGGCTCCTTTTTCTTCTCCCTAGTTCGGAGAAATTATTTTCACATATATTGTTCCTGATAGCCATGCTCTTCTCTACGTTGATAATATGGCTACAGGTATCCTTTTACAAGTAACCAAACTATACCTCCTATGGATTGGGAGGAATATGTTTCTGAGATAGCATCAGACATAATGAAGGAGCAGAGCCCTAAAAGGTTTGTCACTAGTGTATTTTAATGCCAATGCTTTAAATGTTTGTTGAACCTTCTATCGATAACTCTTGACTTGGATGCTTCTACAGAAATCGGGTTCTAATTTACTTTCCTTTTAGGCCTGTTGAATGATCATTTGAAAGCTTATGGGAATATGTCCTGGGTTCTAATTTGCCTTCCTTTTATGCCAGTTGAACGATCATTTGACAGC
The DNA here is from genome assembly GCA_032360265.1 of Heliamphora ciliata. Taxonomy (NCBI): domain Eukaryota; kingdom Viridiplantae; phylum Streptophyta; class Magnoliopsida; order Ericales; family Sarraceniaceae; genus Heliamphora; species Heliamphora ciliata. Next base: position 1,001,678 of record JAUMHN010000014.1, read on the forward strand.
ATATGGGAATATGTCCTTTTCTTCTCTTCTTCTTCTGGAGTTCTGTCCGTTCTTTTTCTGTCCATTTTTTAGTGCCTTTTGCTGCTAACTGTGTTAAATACTGTCATGCTTCTTCTTCTAGTTAATTTGAAGTTCCATTTTTCAGTGCATTTTGCTGCTAACTGTGTTAAATAATGTCATGCTGCAGGCTCTTTCAGGTTCGCGGAAAGTTATACGAGCTACTTATTAATTGCATTCCTCCTGAGATTGTATTGAAGGTCAGAAGAAAGCCCTTTCCTTTTGTTTCCCATTTCAATTATACTTGGACAGCTAAAGTTGATATCTCGCTGTGTATTTGATTGCAGAGGCTGCTCTTTGAACTGCTGAAGAAATTAGATGCTGAATTAAAGCATGAAGTTTGTCATTGGGCTGCTTATTATGTAAGTTCATAGTGTCTTTGTAATCACTTTATGGTCAGATCCGACTATCTGAATTTGGCATCATTATCTCTATTAACTCAATGGCCCCTTTTCTGCTGCCCATGTGGTTTATGTGAATGAAATTTAGGACTCCTTGATTCCAACGAAGAACCCTCTTCATCCTACCAGACTTATCTTAAATAAAGCCTGTTGCAAACCTTATCTTTCCGGTTTCAATGTTCTTTTGAATGAGGCAATTTTAGCACACATGATGGGAAGAGGGATACGGAATGCCACATTCTCAAATGTGTGTTTTGATATGGGTTGGTACATATTAATGGCATAGTTGGGTTAGAGTCTTTCCATGGAAAACTGTAGCTTCCTTTTCCCCAATCCCATCCTATCGATTGTTGAAAAAGAAAAGAGAAGAGGACGATTCAATTTCAATGGCTTGATGTTAACCACGGAATTTATGAAGAAAAACAAAATCATGAAGTGCTTATATGTCCATTTACTAGAAAATTTGTTAAAACGGCGGAAGGTGCAGAACAAAGCATAGAATACTATTGAATTAAGTCTATTTAATATATGTTGAGGTTGTAGGTTCGAACATGAGGGCAACCACTTTGTGCATATTGCGCCTAATGTTAGCTCTATACCTGATCTGCCCCTCCTAGGCCCCATTAATGGGGACTAGGCTGGGTCATACTTGGTTATTTTTATCAATAGGGGAGAATTGAAGGAAGAAACAAATAGTTTTTTGGAATGTTAATTTTGTGTTGGAAGTGAACTGTTTTGCGCTTTCAATGTGTGTTCTAGTGTATAATTGGCTGGGATTTTTCTCATTTTGACAACTGTTTCTCAGACCGTAATTTTTTTTACATCATTTTCTTGTTGTTTTGTGCACAACCGCTCCTTGATGCCACCCCCCCACCCCCCCACCCCACCCCCAAAAAAAATTAATAATAATAATAGTAATAATATTAAACACTGGACACAGGAAGGAGAAAACACACACAGGTGTGTGTGTGTGTGTGTGTAGCCACCAGGCACACATTGCGTATGCAACTTGAGTAATGAAAAATTATAAAAACTAAGATTATGGTAGAATTTTGCAATATTTTGAAACATAAAAATGACAATCATCAATTCCGAAATAATAGACACCAAACTTTAACTACAAATCCCGCAAAGTCATATCTGATGCATTTTCCCCAAATTCTTCATGAAAGACCTATGATGGCTTAAAGTTTGGCCTTTCATCTGAAGATGTTTTTCTCCTAGGTTTCAATTGCATTGGAGGTTGGAATATATATATATATATATATATATATATATATATATATTACTCAGCACATGTATTGGGGTGCATAGTGAGATGCATGGACACAAAAGAATGGAATGGACTATAGGATCTTTGATGACAATGAACGAAAATGAAGGTGAAACTTGGGTTGAAAGTTTGGATGGCGTAGAGTTCGGAGAAAAATGGGACTGAAACAGTATGTTTGTGATGAAACTATAAAGATGTGGAGTCCCCCCCCCCCTTCAAAGTTATGGGAGTAGAATTAAAAAGAAGTGTGAAATATGTTGTTTGTTGTGGAGTGTGGTTTTGGAATCAAGAAATGTGAGTCAGCCTCAATTTATTGTTCACACCAAAGTGACCTGTTACCTTTATATATTTGTGTATATAACCAATCAGTAAAAGGAATGGATGAGAATTAGTTTTTCCATTAATTTTAGATGTGTGCTATCGAATTAAGTATAACCTTCAATTTAACTACAGCATGAGTTTGGAATTTGTCCGGTGAAGAGGTTGCGCAGTCATCTAAATTGGTTTCACAAATTGCCCGACAGCTCGTTCGTCAAGAGCCATTGTTCTACATTAAGATCCTATCATCTTGTTTCTGTCACTGATTTGTTGGTGGCATATTTACCTATCTATCCACTATTGGGACTGTGGAGAGAATGTCATCTGGCAGCAGCTAAGAGGAACTCACAAAAATTAATTGGCTGTTCTCATAGTTGATGACAGTAATACAATGAGAATGTAATGCAGATGGTGAAGTTCTCCATTAGTTCAAATCTGATTTTCTACGTCTGTTATTGATGTTGTCTAGTAACTACTTTTTTATGTTGAAGAAGCGCCGAATGCTCAATCATTCATTATTGGATAGGCAGACAAATGTCATTAGCAACTGATAAAATAAGAATTATATTACTTTTCTTGTAGTGAGTTCTCTTCTCTGATCACAATTGGCAGATGCTTAACATAGAATTCTTTGGCATGGAGGATGTAGTTTAGTCTAACCCTGTTTATTCTTGTTTTCATCCCAGGAACATAGGATGCGCCTTGGACAAAAAGCTATCTTTCACATTGAAGGTACTTTACAAAATCCTTTTGTAATCCAGTCAGATTAAACGTACCACATACTAGCATGAATGGTTATCTGTTAGGAGTATTGGGAGAGAGAGAGAGAGAGAGAGAGAGAGTTAGAGTAACGGTGAATGAGAGTATCTCATCTTAGGTTTTACTCCATATCATTCGTTATTTATATATCAAGATCAAAAGTTACTAACAATACAATAATACCTTTAACTTAACACTCTTGCTCAAGTTGATGTATAGATGTTTCTCATGCTCAACTTGCATACATTGGGTTGAAATATTTTACTGCTAAGCCCTTTAATAAAGATATCTACTAACTGATCTGCAGATTTCACAAAGGGTATACAAATTGAGTTCTGACACAATTTCTTCTTGATGAAGTGTCGATTAATCTTTATATGCTTTGTTTTATCATGCTGGACAGGGTTATTAGCAATATTAATGGTAGCCTTGTTGTCACTGTACAATTTCATAGGCTTGTTGTACTCCATCCCTAAAAACTTTAATAGTACTTGAAGCCAGATAAGTTCACAAATGCCATGTTCCATAGCCTTATATTCAGCCTCTACACTTGATTACGCTCCCACGATTTGTTTTTTATTTTGCCAACTAACCAGGTTGCCTCCTACAAATGTGCAATACCCCGATGTAGATCGTTTGTCATCTACTGAATCAGTTCAATTTGCATCTATGAATGCATCTATGAAAGCTTCTAATGTCATATGGCCGTGACAAGAGAACATGAGCCTTTTACTAGGAAAAGACTTAAGATATCGCAAAATACGATAAACAGCGTCAAGATGTACACTACGAGGATTATGTGTGAACTGACTGACAACCCTCACAGCATATGCAATATCAGGTCTGGTGTGAGAGAGATATATTAATCTTCCCACAAGTCTCTGAAATTGGCCTTCGTCGACATATTCTCCATCACCACTATTGGGACGATGATTAGTCTTAATAAGTGAATTTACAGGTCGATAACCCATCATACTACTTTCCTCTAGAAGGTCAAGAATATACTTTCTTTGGAAAATAAAAATCCCATGATTTGATCTAGCCACCTCAATCCTAAGAAAATATCGTAGGGCCTCCAAGTCTTTCATCTCAAATTTTCTTGCTAGGTTTACCTTAAGACGAGATGCCTCCTTAGAGTCATTACCAGTCACGACTATGTCCTCAACATATACAATGAGAACAGTGATCTTATTATTACCTTATTTGATAAAATAGTATGGTCTGCATGACTTTATCGGTATCCAAACCTCAGCATTGCCTTGAAGAATCGATCAAACCACGCTCGAGGGGACTGTTTTAGTTCATATAAGACCTTTAATTTGCACACATTCTCTTAAGTTTCACGAGATGAGAAGCCTGGTGGTACATCCATATATATCTCTTCTTCTAGATTTTCATGAAGAAATGCATTATTCACATCCAACTGCTAGAGAGGCCAACCCATATTAGCAGCACAGGATAAGAGTACCTGGACTGAATTCATTTTGGTTGCTGGAGCAAAAGTCTCGTGATAGTTAATACCATAAGTTTGAGTAAAGCCCTTAGCGACTAACCTTGTTTTGAATCTCTCAATTGATCCATCTGACCTGTGCTTTGCTGTAAAAATTCATTTGCACCAAACTGCCTTCTTTTCTTTTGGAAGAGATTAACTCTCAAGTACCATTCTTTTTTAGGGCTGCCATCTCTTCAACCGTAGCCTTCTTCCACTTAGGTTCCTCAATGGCTCTCCTTTCAACCCTGCGGAATCGATATAGAGGACAAAGATGAGATCAAAGCACGATATGAAGCTGATAAAGAGTTATAGGAGACCATGAGAAATTGGGTGTTGAGTGCATGTCCTAACACTTTTTCGAAATGCGATGGGCAAATCATAAGTATCAAGATTAACAACAGAGGACTCGTTACCAGCTGGATCAGTAGGAGAGTCCGAACTGGAGGACGTAGGTAGCAACTGGCAAGATGATAGTGGCACGAGTTGTCTGATCTTTTGAGCGTTGAGTATAAGTATGCAGATCATCTTTATCTAATCGTCCACCAAAATCCTGCTCAGTTCCATCCTTAATGGGTTACATCTCCCTCTCACCAAGAACAAGATTCGGAAAAACCAAACCATGAGACTCCAGAATCTGTGTATCCGATGGTAACATTTTTTCTAGTCTAGATGTCTCCCCCTGAAGAGATGTCATAGAAGAGCGAAAAAAGGACTCGAACTCCCAAAAGATAACATCCATACTGACAAAGCTTTTTTGGGTGACCGAATCATAACATTTATAACCCTTTTGGGTAGTAGAGTAGCCAATGAAGACATATTTGAGAGCTTTAGGGTCCAATTTTCCACTAGGGTGCTTTGGAGTATGAACAAAGCAAGTGCAACCAAAAATTCAGGGTGGAAGAGAAGAGACAGGTGGAGACCTGGGGAGAAGCTCCAAAGGGGTTTTGAACTGAAGAACACTAGAGGGCAAACGATTGATAAGATAAGCCGCAGTAAAGACGACCTCACTCCAGAAGGACTTGGGAACATGCATAGTAAGAAGGGAACGGGAAATCTCAAAAAGATGATTTTTACGTTCAGCAAGTCCATTTTGTTCAGAAGTGCGTACACAACTTGTCTGGAAAAGAATACCATGCACCTCGAGATAAGCACGAAAACCACCATCAAGATACTCAATCTCATTATCATTCCAAAAAATCTTGATGTGAGCATCAAACTGGCTGTGTACTATGTGGTGGAAATTTTGAAAACAAGCAAAGATTTCATTTTTAGTGTGAAGTTTGCCCAAGTATCACGAGAATGACAGTCAATAAATGTCACAAACTACTGATAACTAGATATAGAAGTAATAGATGAGGGACCCCACACATCAAAATGAATAATAGTAAAAGGAGAATCACTGTGTTTATTAACTTAAGGATAAAGAGAACGTTTATGCTTTTGCAAGTTCACAAACTTCACATAAAAAATCAGTTCTAGAACAATGTTTAACTAAAGAAGGAAAAAGTCTCCTTAAAACTCCAAAAGAAGGATGCCCTAAACGGCGATGCCACTGAATTAATTGTTGAATAAGGACTCCAGTATCAGCATGGAACGTCACTGTGAAAGTGAAACGAAAGCAGAGAACGGAATGTCCAGTAAGTACGGGCCACCATGTGCACAACCATTGCCAATCATTCTTCCTGTCTCCAGTTCTTAAAAAACACAATGAGTGGAGAAAAATGTTACTGAATAGTTTAAGGAACTGGTAAGACGACTAATAGATAAAAAATTAGTAAAAAAATTGGAAACAAAGGATAGAAGATGGAGAAAATAAAGAAGAGCAATGAATAGAACCTTTTCCAGAGATAGAAGATAAAGAACCATCGGCTATTCTAATCTTATCTTTACCAGTACAAGTGGAGTAAAAAAAAATAAAGTAGAAGACCCCGTCATATGATCAGTGGCACCGGAGTCAATGATTCAAGAAATATGAGAGGTAATCGCACTAAGTGCAGTAGGAGATATACCTGAATGAGCAAAGTTGGTTGAGGAAGTGGAGGCAGTAAAAGAGGAGATATCAACCCGAGTCATTAGGCGCCTGAGGGTAGTCAACTCTACCTCAGAGAGAGGGTCAGTTTCACCAGATGTGCTAGTAGGGATCTCGGAGAGATGAGCATGAGAGCGAATAGGTCCACTACATCCACTACCACGTCCACCTCCACGTCCCGGAGGAGGACAACCATGTAACTTCCAACAATGGTCAATAGTATGACGAGATTTACCACAGTGTTCATAGCGCAGCTGATATCGGGCGATGGAGCCATTCTTCTCCCCAAATTTGGTATGATTAGGCTAGCTTGCGCGAGGTGAAGATGTGACAGATAACACAGCGTTCCTGAATGGAAATAGGAACCATAGCATGACGACGACTCTTCCTGTTGGACATATAGGCATATGCTTGTCGCAGAGTAGAAAACGGATCGCGACCCAAAATTTAGACACGGATCGGATCATAGTCAACATGGAGGCCAGCAAGGAAGTGATACACCTGCTCCTTCTCAACCATTTTCTGAAAAGCAGCAGCATCAATAGTACAAACAGCATGAAAATCTTGATAATAATCAATCTCGCTCTATAAGCTGGTTAACTCAGCGTAATACTGAGCCAATGATTGATCCTTCTAATCTAACCCACGGAGTTTCTTTCTCAACTCATACAATTGGGCATTATTGCCAGACTGCGAATAAGTTTAGGCAGCAGCAGACCAAATCTTATGTGTAGTATCCAGAAGTAAAAAGTTGTGACTAATGGAGGGCTGCATAGAGTGTAACAACCAAGACATAACAACGGTATTTTCCTCTATCCATTGTGTTCGAGAACCCATGACCGTTGGTTGTTTGGTTTCACCAGTGATGTACCCAGACACACCACAAGCAGCGATGGTTAAACTGCAGGAACGAGACTAGATCAAATAATTGCTACCATCCAACTTCATAGGACTAATCTGAAGAGACGGACTATCAGTAGGAGTTTCGAAACGAGTCAATCCTGTGTCTTCATGACTATCAGAAGAATTTCCTGTATTAGATGTGGTGATAGGAACCCAAAAACCAAGCAGACTGAAACAGCAATCATAGTAAAGCTAACAAAACAAAACTAAGATACGGCTGGAAACTTCAATGGAACATCCTAGAACCGCAATCAAGATGGGTGAACCCTAATAGAACCGAAATCATCTGAGAGTAGACTGAAATAGAGTAAAGGAAGCAAACTAGCCGCGAAAAACAGTCGCAAAATCAACTCCAAAGTCGCAACACCCCCAAACCAAGCTTCAAACCAACTCAAAACATTAAATAGGGTTGATTCGAGCGTCGTAAACTCCTAATCGGCACCTATGAAGGAGGAATAGACCATCAATTGAAGCAAAAAGGCAGTGCAACCGCAATTTGTATGAACAAGCCTTAATGGCGCCGAAATTGAGAAATTTTGGAGAAAACGATTAAACAAATTGCAAAACATTTGGGAAAAATCATAAAATTGGTTAGAACCAGTCGATCATCAATGGATTTTTTTTTTTTTTTTGGTTACAGGCTCGAAATCAGAAACAAATAAGAAGAAAAAAAATTGAAAGGAGAAAGAAAGAATTGCTAAGAAATTTTTTCCTATCCAGAACTGGGTTTTGATACCATGTTAGGAGTATTGGAGAGAGAGAGAGAGAGAGAATTAGAGTAGCGGTGAATGAGAGTATTCCATCTTAGGGTTTACTTCATATCACTTGTTATTTATATATCAAGACAAAAAAGATACTAAAAGTACAATAATACCCCTCACTTAATATTATCCATTGATCAATTGATTTTATAAATTTCACTTAATGTTGCTCTTTGTGAAATTTATATCAATATTGAGATTTGCAACATATAGCTTCACATTTCGGATCTGTGATCAGCTACTTCAGTTGGCAATTGGCACGAAACTTCAAATCACTTAAGTTGATTTGCACTGCATCTTCTTCTCATTGGCATTGCCATTCATCTTGTTTGGCCACATGCATATATCTTCTTAATCTTCTTGTCTGTACTGCATCTTTTTCTCATTCACACTTGCTTGACCAGTTGTATCGCCTTAATCTTCTATGCATTTGTTACATAGTGAATCACTTCAAAGGTTTGCCAAATGTTCTCATTTTTGCACAGCTATCTTGATTTTTTTCTTGTCATATTGACTTCATCATTGCTTATGTTGTGAGTATATTGTCTTATTTTCCAGTTTCATATTTAATTCTTGGTCATCGAGATTTCCTTCTCTTGCTGGGTATACTGCAATATATGTTATTGAATATTTTTAGGGTAAATTACACTGACCTCCCTTGAAGTTGAAAATATTAACCACCTCCCCTGTGGTTTATGAAATGTCACTAACCTTCTTTCTGATTTAGTTTTTGCATCAAATTAGTTCAACCGTCAAATTTTTGTTACTACTTAACGGAAAAACTGTTTTTCAATGTATATTCTTTTATTAGAAAATAATATATTATTTTTTTATATAATAATAAAAACAGTTTTTGA
>JAUMHN010000014.1:1106949-1123652 GCA_032360265.1 Heliamphora ciliata
ATAATTATTGATTTGCATATATTTAATATTCGTTGTTTTGATTTATTAGAGGGTGCGATCTTATATGGGTTTATATTTTCGATGAGTTGGATAGCGATATTATTTATATAAAAAATATTAATTATTGACGTAATCTACGTCCCGAAAGATCGGGATTGACGATACTCCCTTAAGAAAGCTTATAAGTTTTGATCGGACCAAACCCTGCAGGTGGATTTGATTATCCGGCAGTCAAATAAGTTAAGCGAAATGGCTTAAGGAATATCAAGATGTCGATTAAATTAAATTGTCAATAATTAAATTTAATTTGAGGGTATCGAGAATCTTAACATAGGGAGAAATGGTAAGCATTTAATAACAGGAGCTCAAAGCTATATGGTCTTAAGATTATGGGTCAGAGTACAATTATAGTTCTTTAGTGGTATGAACTGTAATTCAGTATTTTATGAAAATTACAAAAATCGCTGCTGGTTTTCCATAATTGCAGATACCGCTATGAGATTTGCTTAGTTACAGAAATCGCTGATACGTGTCTGCATTCCACTGGAAGTCTTACTCGTAATTACTCCCCAGGTCCCTGCTATAACCCTATATATATGCGGGTAGGCTGAACTAGTTTCATAACTTGTCTTCTAAGACTAAAGATGTTCTGGTTCTGTCGGTACGAGTTCTCGGAGGATTATAGCCCATACTATATCTGAAAATCGTATAAGGGAATACAGTAGAAGATTTGACAGGAGTTTCAACTCAAATTGAAATCGTAGTTAAAGATTCGACCGGTAAAAAGGTATTTATTTAAACTAAATTCGAGTGCACGTGTTTTATTTTGATCGTTCGTCATCAAAATTTTTATTTCGAGCCCATTTTGGCAATTGCTCGGTCAGTTAATTTTTTTCGTTAATCGTTTGTAAAAACAAATATCTTGGCAGTCTTGCCTCCAACAATTAGTATCAGAGTCATTTTATTTTCTATTTTCAGTTATTAGGGCAGGTTAATTTTTAGAACTGTTGCTAACTTTGTTTTGCAGGCGTTCTAATTCCGCTTTTATGATCGTTATTTATTTTTTCATGTTTGATTGAACAGTGTAAAAGATGATTATTTTTTTAATCACGGGGGTTGACGGTGATAAATTGAATGTGAGCCTTCGGGACATAGGATCGATGTAATAACTAATTTTATATTTTTAAATATCTATTTAGATTATTTAAGAATAGTTTGAATATGTCAAAGAACACGAAAAACGGAGACGACACCGGCGGTGGTGCGGATTTTAACGGGCCACAGATCGTGATAAGTTTTTAATGGTTTTAAATAGTTTTTTGATGAGTTTTTTTATAGTATTTATGTATAAAAAAATAGCATAAAAAATAAGTCAAAAACAGCAAGAAAAAATTACCAAAATAGCCCAGTTCCAGCAGCTTTGCCGCCGGCGGTTTGGCGACAATTTTTTATGAATTTTTGGAACTATTTTTTGATAAGTTTTTTATACATGAAATAGCATTAAGATATACCTCAAAATACTGTTAAAAATAAAAAAAATTGGGCCAAACAATGTATTAAAAAAGAAAAAAATAGCAGTGATTTTTTCTAGTGGCGGCGACGCTACAGCAGTAGCTTCTAGGCATTTTTCCGATAGTTTTCTAAGCTGTTTTGGAACATGTTTTTTGACAGAAAGATTCTACTTTTCAAGATCTTTCCAACGATATAAAATACGTCAAAAACGGAGTTCGGATGAGGCCAGAACAGCCTCGGGATGTTTGCGGTTAAAGGCGGCCACGCTGTGAGCGGTGGAAGTCTGTTCTAGGCGGTTTTCTGGCAGTTTTTTGAGCTTCTTTTGAGCATATTTTTTCATAGAAAAATAGTACTTTTTGAGAGTTTTCTTTTGATATAAAGTACGTCAAAATTCGAGTTCAGGAAGAGGTCAAAAAAGCCCCGGAAAGTTTGATGCGCAGTGCTGTGGCGGGCAGCAGCGTTTTTTGAGGTTCAGGCCATTTTTTCGACCATTTTCCGAGCAGTTTTCTAGCATATTTTATGACAAAAAAATCCCATATTTTGATAGTTTTTCAACAATATAAAACTCGTCAAAAACGGAGCTCGGATGAGGTAGCAAGAGCCGCCTGAAGGCGGCGGCAAGGTGGCGCCGGCAGTAGCAGGTGGTGGTCTGGTGGTTTCTCTCTTTTGGGGTTGCTTTGTGTTGATTTTCTGATGTATACGAGATAGATATGATATATCAGTCTATATCAGATAGTATCAAGGAAGTCTGATGCAATCAGGACACTGAATCAGACACGAACAGGGATTGAAACAGCTGATTCTCTTAGGGAGACTAAAACACCTCAGTGTTTTACTTGGATCATAAAATCGAGATATATACATTTCGTGTTTATATATATATGAGCTGCGTGGATGATTGCATATCTGTTTCATTTATCATGTTAATTTAATTAATTCAAAAATTCAATTTTAATTAAAATATTTTGTAATGAAAAATAAAATTATATTTTTTTAATTAATTAATTTTAATTGAATGTAAAAATTTTAGATATTTTATTTTTTTTTATAAAATATCACGTTTAAGATGATTTTTTTAAAATTAGATATCTTAGAAAAACGTAAAAATTAATTCTGGATTTTGAATTAATTAAATGAAAAAATATTTAATCGAAATAAATTATTATTTTTCAAAAAATATGAAACAGAAAATAAAATAAATAAATGCGTTTAATCACTACCATAGCTAAAAAGCTGAAGGAAAAACTGTGCATTTATTAAATTTTATTTGTTACGCATTTAAAAACGAAAAAATGGTTTGATAAATCAGAATATCTGAAATCGTGTACACAGAAAGATGTTTAATTTTTTTAGATCGTATGGCTTTCGAAATTAATAAATTTATTTTAATTAAACGAAATTTTATAACCCTAAAAAATATTTTAAAAATTTAAGTGGGAGAGAAAATTTATTCACAGATAAACCTTGCGGTCTTCATCACCAGTTTATAGGCTATACAATTAAACCCTGCGTGTCGGCAGTAAGGCCTTCCTCTCCAACGGATAGATTAATTGTGATATCGCCAGTACGAACCTCCTTTAAAGATAATTCTAGATAATTATTAGTGTGGATCACTTTTCAATCTGAAGGGTTCATTGCGAAGCGATTAATTTGGGATTAAGTGATGGTTAACACTTAACTGTATATAATAGTATCCTCTCCATCTGAGTCACTACTATTATATACTGGACCGAAACTATGCCGGCTATTTAATTTTACTTGGTATGATCAGTTGACTAGATAGTAAAATTAAAATGAATTGGCATGTCTGATTTTATGAAGGATAGTAAACATCCTCCCATCGAGGCATGCTATTCACAGGTTCCTAGGCTGCTGGCGAGTTAATTTTAAAAATGGTAGAGGGAACCGAATTAAAATAAATTTAAAATTTTTCTCATCATAATTAACGATTTTTTTGTTATGTAATTCTCAGGATTAAAATGGCTTTCAACTTACTCGCTTTAATACTCAAAGAAAACAAAATAACGAAACTGAGTTTTGTTGACTGAAAATGTAACTTGGATATAGTTTTAATTACAAATGGTATTCCTTCAATACCAGGAAATATGTTTGTTTCTGAAAAAGGTTATTCCTCTGGGCCGAAAGGCATGAAGAAAAAAAGATTCAGAAACAAGGAGATACTATTTTTAGGGTAGTTAGTGGGCCATAGACTGGTGTGAAAAAGCCGAAAGGTAAATGTTTTCACTGCAACTAGACCCGACACTGAAAAAAGATATGTCCAATATTTCTCAAAAGGCAAAACAATCAAGGTAATTTTTGTTCACTGGTTGTGGAAATATATTTAGCGGTGTTATTTATCGGTACCTGGTGTGTAGATACGGGAACCACTAATCATGTCTGCAATTCATTGCAATGGTTCCAGAAAACCCGACAACTTAGTGATTGAGAGATTTACCTGCATATGGACAATAATACAAAGGTAACAGCAGTTGCAGTAAGAGATGTCACTCTCAGTTTTGGTAGAGATCAGATTTTAATATTAAGAGATTGTCTTTATGTACCCTCCATTAGAAGGAACTTAGTTTTCATTTCTAGATTGGTTAAAGACAGATATTTGATTTATTTTAATAATTCTGTGGTTATTAAGGATAATAAACGGGTTATCTGTTCTCGTACATTTGTGGATAATCTTTATATTATTACTCAAATCTCTCCTATACTGCAACTAACTGAAATGAATAATACATCTATATTACCATATAAGAGAAAAAAATTTTCTTTAATGAACTAAATGTTTCTTCGGTACTTACGCTTAGGTCATATTAATCTAAAAAGGATAAACAGACTAGTAGTAGATGGACCTTTGAGTTCATTAGAAGTGGAGGCACTTTCAGTCTGTGAATCTTGCTTAGAGGGTATGATAAGCAAGAGGTCTTTTTCGGCCAAAAGCTATAGAGCTAAAGAACCGTTAGAGCTGGTTCATTCTGATGTGTGTGGTCCTATGACAATATGGGCTAGAGGTGACTTTGAGTACTTTATCAGTTTCATTAATAACTACTCAAGGTATGGATACATTTACCTGATACACCGTAAGTTTGAATATTTTGAGAAATTTAAAGAATTCAAGGCGGAAGCAAAGAAGCATCTTGGTTAAAGTAACAAATCACTACGATCTGGCCATCATGGAAATTGACTGCACCTGGCACTCCACAGCAGAATGGTGTAGCAGAAAGAAGGAATATGACTCTTATGGAGATGGTAAGGTCAATGATGAGTTATTTAGGTTTACCCAATTCATTTTGGGAACTTACTTTAGAGACAGTGGCTTATATTCTGAACTTGGCACCTTCTAAGTCAGTACCTTTAACTCCCACAGAATTGTAGACCGTGCGTAAGCTTAGTTTGAAACACATTCAGATTTGGGGGTGTCCAGCACATGTGCTCAACGTGAAAAAGTTAAAACCGAGGACAGAAGTTTATTTTTTTGTCGGGTATCCCAAGGGAACGAATGGTGGTCTGTTTTATAATCTTAAGGATCATAAGGTCATTGTTAGCACCAATGACCAATTCTTGGAAGAGGATTATATTATGGATCAAGGCCCAAAAGCAATATTATTCTGGAAGAACTGAGAGAAAATACCAGTAGAACGGAAGGATGAGTCACTGATATCTCATTACATCGTCGTAGTAGGAAGATTATCGGGACAGATGCACATCAAGAACAGGGTGCTGATGCACAAGGTTTTGATTCTGCACAACGTGTTACTGCTAGTACATAGACACAGATAGTGCCTCGTCGTAGTGGGAGGGTTGTTCATCAACCTGACCAGTATATATTCTTGCGAGAGTCTTTTGACAAGATCCCGGTAGAATTAGATATCGAGCCCTATAACTACAATGAAGCACTTCAAGACAAAGATGCAGATCATTGGCAAAAGGCTATGAATTTAGAAATAGAATCTATGTATTTCAATCAAGTCTGAGAACTTATAGAACCACCCGAAGGGATAAAATCCATTGGATGCAAGCGGATCTATAAAAGGAAGAGAAGAGCAGATGGGAAGGCTGAAACCTTCAAAGCTAGACTTATTGCTAAAGGGTTCACTCAGAAAGAATGGATCGATTATGAGAAAACCTTTTCGCCGGTAGTCATGCTTAAGTTTATCTAGATTCTCTTCTCCATTGCCGCTCATTTCGATTACGAAATCTAAAAAATAGACGTCAAGACAGCTTTTCTTAATGAAAGTATTGACGAGTATATCTACAAGATACAACCAGACGAATTCATTGCAAAGGGCCAGAAACACATGTTGTGTAAGCTTAAGAGATCCATTTATGGACGTAAGCAGATATTAGGGTCTTGGAACACTCGATTTGATCAAGCCATTAAGTCTTATGATTTTGATCAAAGTCCAGATGAATCCTGTGTGTACAAGAAGTGTGACAGAAGCATGGTGATCTTCCTAGTAATTTATGTAGACGATATCTTGCTCGTCAAAAACGATTTGGGATATTATCTACAGTTAAAGTATGGTTATCTAGGCAGTTCGATATGAAGGACTTGGAAAAAGCTAGTAACATCTTTGGGATCAAACTTATGCGAGATTGAAAACAATGGATGTTGGGCTTATCACAAGCAAAATATATCGATGGTATCCTTGCTCATTTTAGCATGCAGGATTCCAAGAAAGGTTTTTCCATTTTAGGAATGGAATCAATTTATCCAATGATCAATGTCCTAAGGCACCTGATGAGATAGAGAAGATGAAGGCGGTTCTTTATGCTTTGACAGTAGGAAGTCTCATGTATGCTATACTTTGCACTAGACCCGACATCTTCTTTGCCATTAGTATGATTGGCAGATATCAGTCTAATCTAGGGAAGGAGCATTGGATTGCAGTAAAGAATATAATCAAGTACCTGAAAATGACTAAGGATTATATATTGGTTTACCAAGCAGACAGTCTAGTACCTTTGGGGTACATAGACTCAGATTTCACGTCAGACATAAAGCTTGCATCAAGAGACAACATTGCAGATCCTTTACAAAGAACTTATCGGTTAAGACTTTTGATAGTCATGTAGAAGGTATAGGAGTCAGATGTAAGACAGCATGATTTTGAGTATAAGTGGGAGATTGTTAAAATTGGTATATTAAAAATCATGTTTTAGTATTTAATTTAATTTTAATATAATTAATTTTTTATTTTATGAGAATCTTTATGAGTAATGTATGTGTATCATTTCTTTAATGTTATGCATGGATGTCTGATATTCTGTATAGTATTTAATCTGGTGTGTAGAGTACGGCTTACACATAAAAGATTAGATTTTAAGTTCTTGCAGAATAGAAGTTTTATGTTCACAATTTAGATGAAAATGGACATACCATCGGTACGACTGTAGCATAGAGTTTTATTAGGTCTGTCTTAGTTACGGGTAATATATAATAGCGTCGTTTATTGTTTCGATTCTCTATGCTAGTACACTTTGTGTGTATTGAATAGGACATTTTGGGTAATTAATTTTATATTTATTATATAAATTAATTCATACCCCAATGTTATTATGAATAGTGTTTATCATTTTAATCCTGAAATAATTATTAATTTGCATATATTTAATATTCGTTGTTATGATTCATTAGAGGGTGCGA
Source organism: Heliamphora ciliata (assembly GCA_032360265.1). Taxonomy (NCBI): domain Eukaryota; kingdom Viridiplantae; phylum Streptophyta; class Magnoliopsida; order Ericales; family Sarraceniaceae; genus Heliamphora; species Heliamphora ciliata. The sequence continues at coordinate 1,114,118 of JAUMHN010000014.1, forward strand.
TCTTATATGGGTTTATATTCCAGTGAGTTGGATAGCGATATTATTTATATTACAAATATTAATTATTAACGGAATTCACGTTTCGAAAGATCGAGATTGACGATACCCCCTTAAGGAAGCTTATAAGTTTTGACTGGGCCAAACCCTACAGGTGGATTTGATTATCCGGCGGTCAAATAAGTTAAGCGAAAGGGCTTAATGAATATTAAGATGTCAATTAAATTAAATTATCGGTAATTAAATTTAATTTGCGGGTATCGAAAATGTTAACGTGGGGAGAAATGGTAAGCATTTAATAACAGGCGCTCAATGCTATATGGTCTTGAGATTATGGGTTAGAGTGCAATTATTGTTCTTTAGTGGTGTGAACTGTAATTTAGTATTTTATAAAAATTACAGAAACCACTACTGGTTTTCTATAATTGCAGATACCGCTATGAGATTTACTTAATTACAGAAACCATTGATACGTGTCTATATTCTACTGGAAATGTGTTTAAAATGTTTCAAAAGAAATTCAGCCAAAAATATGCGAAAAGTGTCTGAAGAAAATTGACATTGCTTCACTATTTTAGTCATAATTTTTTGTAGAAAATGAATTCTGTTATGGGGCTAGAACCATTAGAAAGTAAACTTCTGAGGCTTCTACTTGAATACAAAAATGACCCTATTCGAAGTTCGAATGGAGTTATGCTTTTGTAATGTCGGGACAACAGAGTAAGTAGAGTTTCACAAGGTCGGTCGGCTGAACTCCTTGTGCTAGTCGACTGAAATGCTTATATTATGTTTCTTTATGAACGTTCAGGAGTTTAGTTAACCAAACTACCCATTTCAATCGACTGAAATGTCGAAAATTTGATTCTTTTGCCTAACGACTAGTTGAAAATTTTTATATATTTTGCAACGGCTAGTACTTGGTTTTTGGCTATAAATAGACCCACCATTTCACTATCAAATACAAGTTAGTACTCTCCCATTGAAACTCTCTTGGATTCTATCATCCTTGAATTTATTTGTCATATATTTCTTTGATTTCATTGAAAGAGAGTCTTACCCATAAAAATTCTCCATTGAGCTTTATCTTATATATCCTTGGGAGTGGACATTAGTGTGTTTCGTCTTGTACTCATCTACTCATTTGAGGAGTATTTATTGTACACCAAATTTGTGAGATTTCATCTTGTAAGTAAGTGGGGGATTTTCACTTGTAGGCATTTCTACCTAGTAAAGGAGAGAGGCATCTCCACCTTGATGAGAGGATTGTACTTGAGAAGAAAATTTTTCAAGAGAGGCTACTCCGTCTATTGAAGGAAAGAGACATCTTCGCCTTAAGGAGGGACTAGTGAAATCCTTATAACGGTGTGTTTGAGACAAGAACGTAGGTCGAAATGCCGACCCTTGTAAATCTCGGTGTCGTATCTGTCTAACTCTATCTCTTTAATTTTTGCACTTTAAATTCCATATCTACTTGAAATTGTATGTTGGAGAATACTTGAGATTTCTTGTGGATGTTTGGAATTGCATGATTTAAATTGGTCAAACTTAGTAAAAAATTTTAATATCCCAATTCACTCCCTCTCTTGGGATTGCACCAACTTTTCACGTCGTGTCTCTTGCATTCGGGAATACAATAGAAAACTTGAATTTGGAGCTTCAACTTGAAATCTACAACTGCGAACGATTCTAGACTAAAAATTATTATAGCAACCAAAATTAATTTTATCAAATTTTGTAAGGTATAACTCTTGTCTAACTTTAGGAATATATACCAGGTTTTATTTTGATCATTTGACATCAAGAAGTTTTAATCTGGAGTCGATTTTGACATTTACTCGTCTAGTTTTTTATTTTGGCTTAAATCATATTCTAATAAATGAATCTTGGCAGTATAGCCTCTAACAATTAGTATCAGAGCCTACTTTGAATATGAATATGGTTTAATCGAAGGGTTTGGGTAGTTTTGGATCTGTGCTAACTTTGTTTTGTAATGAATCTAATCCCAGTTTTTATAGTCATTATATTTTTTCATACTTGATTGCATTGAATGTATGATGATTATTTTTTTAACTACAAGGGTTGATCATGATAGATTGATTGTGAACTATACGGATGTATAAGATCAATGTAAAAATTATTATTTTTTAATTTCAATTTTTATTATTTTATGTAATTATAAAAAAAATTGAAAGATGGTGAAAATCCGAAAACCAACCGCGGCGCATATGATTTCAAGAATTTATGTTGATGTTCATCACGATCCATGTGAATGGATAATCAGGTGTGAACGGAAAAAGCAACATCATGATCCCAGTGAATGATAAAAGTTGCTCACAGTGTGATAATGGAATCAATGGGTGATTAAACTAATTCTCAGTGATCCCACGTAGCCTTTATATTTTGTGAATCAATGATTATGTGCATGATGGGATCCAAGCATGCAACCGGTCCAAACATGGTGAAATTCTTGAACTATTCACGTGAAACAAGCCAAACGAAGCCTATGAATTAGTGGGTCATTATTAATGATGCAAGGAATCAAATATCTCAAGCCCAGCACAAGGAGGAATATCCCAAATAGTGCTGCCAAGGGGGCGGCGGGCGCGGCGCAGGAGCGGGGTGCGCGGCATGGCCGTGGCGGTGGTCGGCAGCGACAGCGGTGGCAGGCTCCGTGGCAGAGGTTCAATTTCAGTCAGCTATTAGTTGCAGTGATTGAGTCTTACCGAAATTTTACAGAAGTTTTGTAGGGTACAGGGCTAAAAGAACTTTTAGTGAATATGAACTCTTAATCAAAAAGAGTTTTGTCACGGCTATAAAAGCCGGGACATTCATGCATTTATTTTTTTTATTATTTAAATGCGTAGATGTTTATTTAGTTAATTCGGTTCATTCGATTTTAATTTTTTTTGATAACGAAAAAATAAAATTAAGTCTTATTTAATTATAATTAAGTTTTTTTTAAAGAGAAAATTTTAGGTGTTTTATTTGTTATAAAATAACACGTTTAAAAATAATTTTTTTAAAATAAAAAATCCTGGATTAACGTGGAAATTAATTTCAAATTTTGAATTAATTAAAAAAAATTTAATTTTAATAAATTATTTTTTTTCAAAAAAAATGTGTAACTAGATAATAAAATTAAATTCTTGTTTTTTATTTAAATTTTTTTAAATAATTAAAATTTAGGATATTTTATTTGTTACACATTAAATACGAAAAGATGATTTAAAAAATCGGAATCCTTTAGAAACATGTGGTTTTTCGAAATTAATAAATTTATTTTAATTAAACATTTTTTATAACCCTCAAAATTCTTAAAAATTAAGTGAGAAAGAGAATTTATTCACAGATAAATCTCGCGATCTCTATCACTAATTCTTAGTTGTTGTAATTAATTTTGTATGTTGGCATTTGAGCCTTTCTCCCCATCAAACAAAATTAATTATGGAATTACCGGTACAAACCTCCTTTTGAGATAATTCTAGATAATCATTAGTGTGAATTATTTCTCCATCTGAAAAATTTATTACGAAGTGATTGATTCGGAATTAAGTGATGGTTAACACTTGGCTATAAATAATGGTATCATCTCTATCTGAGTCACTACTATTATTTATAGGATCGAATTTACGTCAGCTAATTAATTTTATTTGGGATGGTCTATTGCCTAGATAATAAAATTAATAGGACTTGGCCTGTTTGGATAAATATTGAATAGTAAACGACCTTCCCATCGAGACATGCTATTCACGGTGTACTGGGCTGCTTGCAATTTTTTTAAATGGTAGAAGGAACCAAATTTAAAATAAAATTAAAAATTATTGCTTATCTTAATTAATTTTTTTATTGTGTGATTCTCAAGATATTGACTTTCAATTCTTTCACGATAATTCTCAATGAAAACAAACTTACGTGATTGAATTATGTTGACTGGAGAAGAAACTTGGATATTGTTTTAACTGCTGATAATTATAAGTTTGTATTAACTAAGATTTGTCCACTAGTACTTGATGGGGGCGACCGAACAAGAAACCCGAGCTTACCAGAAGTGGTAAAAGGCTGACCAGATGGCTTGCTGTTTCATTTTCGCTTTTATGTCAAATGTATTGCAACATCAGCATTTGTCTATGCCCAGTGCCTATGACATGATAATGAATCTCAAAGAAATATTTGGGGATTAAAATCGTGCCGCTAGATAGATGGTCATAAGAATATTTGATGAACACAAATATGGTTGAAGGCACCCAATTAGGGATCATGTTCTGAACATGATCACTCTTCTGAATGAACTAGAGATCCTAGGAGCTGAGATTTACGAGGAAATCCAGGTTGATATCATACTGCAACCGTTGCCTGATAGCTTTAAGTAGTTCTGCCTGAACTATACAATGAACAAACTCAGCTTTTTTCTGGCAGAACTACTTAAAGAGCTTCAAGCAGCTGGGGGTGTTCTTAGGAGACCTGGTAATGTGTTTGTTGCTGAAAAATATTTTTTCTCTAAGCCGAAAGGTAAGAAGAAGAAAAAGGTTCAGAAATAGGGAGGCACGAGTCCAAAAGCAGCTAATGGGCCTAAAGCTGATGTGAAAAAGTCGAAAGGCAAGTGTTATCACTATAACCAGGTAGGACACTGAAAAAAGCAGTGTCCAGTTTTTCTTTGCAAATAGAACAAATAAAGTAATTTCTGTTCACTAGTTATTGAAATATGTTTAGCAACATTATCTATAGGTACCTGGTGTGTAGATATGGGAGCCACTAATTATGTCTGCAATTATTTACAGGGGTTCCAGGAAATCAGGCAGCTCAATGATGAGGAGATTTACTTACACATAGGCAATAATACTAGGGTGGCAGCAGAAGCAGTGGAAGATGTCACTCTTTCTTTTAATAGAGATAGGATTTTAATTTTAAAAGATTGTCTTTATGTATGTTCTATTAGAAAAAATTTAATTTCAGTTTGTAATTTAGTTAAGAATAAATATTCAGTTTGTTTTAATGATTCTGTACTTATTAAGATAAATAAACGTTTTATTTGTTCTGGTACATTAGTAGATGATCTGTATATTTTATGTTCTCTCTCTCCTACACTGCAACTGAATGAATTGAATAACACGTCTAATTACCAAATAAGAGAAAGGAAACTTCTTTAATAAACTAGACGTTTCTTTGAAACTTACATCAGTGTCATATCAATCTAAAAAGAATAAATAGACGGGTTGAAGATGTACCTTTGGGTTCAATGGAAGTAGAGGCACTTCCAGTCTGTGAATCCTGCTTGGAAGGTAAAATAATTAATAGGCCATTTTCGGCTAAAGACTATAGAGCTAAAGAATCGTTAGAACTGGTTACTCTAACTTGTGTGGTCCTACGACTATCCGAGTTAGATGAGGCTTTGAGTACTTCATCACTTTCAATGACGACTACTCAAGGTATGGATACGTTTATTTGATACACCGTAAGTCTGAATGTTTTGAGAAATTCAAAGAATTTAAGGCGAAAATAGATAATCGTATGGGTAAATGTATTAAGTTACTACGATCCGATCGTAGTGGCGAGTACCTCTTTGGAGAGTTTAGGGACTATTTATCAGCAGAGGAAATTACATACTAGTTGATTGCACAGGACACTCCACAGCAAACGGTACATCAGAGAGAAAAGAATAGGACTCTTATGAAAATGGTATGATCCATGATGAGTTATTCGGATTTACTCGATTCGTTTTGGGGATTTTCATTAGAGATAACAACTTACATTCTTAATTTGGTACCTTCTAAGTAAGTACCTTCTACTCCCACATAATTGTGAACAGGGCGCAAGCCTAGTTTGTGTTAGGGTTGGTACACTGAAAATCATGTTTTTAGTATTTAATTTAAATTAATTTTTTATTTTATGAGAACCTTTATAAGCAATGTATGTGTATCATTTTTAATATTATGCATGGATGTCCGATATTCTGTATAGTATTTAATCTGGTGTGTAGAATACGGCTTGCATACAGAAGATCAGATTCTAAGTTCTTGCAGAATATAAGTTTTATGTTCACAGTTTAGATGGAAATGGACATATCATCGGTACGACTGTAGCACAGAGTTTTAGTAGGCCTGTCTTAGTTACGGAGAACAGATAATTGCATTGTCTATTATTCGACTCTCTGTGCTACTACACTTTGTGTGTATTGAACGAGACATTTGAGATAATTAATTTTGTACTGACTATATAAATTAATTCACACCCCAATGTTATTATGAATAGTGCTTATCCTCTTAATCCTTAAATAATTATTGATTTGCATATATTTAATATTCGTTATTTTGATTCATTAGAGAGTGCAATCTTATATGGGTTTATATTTTCGGTGAGTTGGATAGCGAAATTATTTATATGACAAATATTAATTATTGACAGAATTCACGTCCCGAAAGACTGGGATTGACGATACCCCCTTAAGCAAGCTTATAAGTTTTGACCAGGCCAAACCTACAGGTGGATTTAATTATCCGGCAGTCAAATAAGTTAAGTGGAAGGGCTTAACGAATATCAAGATGCCGATTAAATTAAATTCTCAATAATTAAATTTAATTGACGGGTATCAGGAATCTTAACGTGGGGAGAAATTGTAAGCATTTAATAACAGGAGCTCAATGCAAGAAGGTTTTGAGGTTGCTGGTCAGAGTGCAATTATAGTTCTTTAGTGGTGTGAACTATAATTCAGTATTTTATAGAAATTGCAAAAATCGTTGTGTCTTTTCATAATTGCAGAAATCGCTAGTAGGTATCTGTATTCTACTGGAAGTCTTACTCATAATTACTCCCTAAGTCCCTATTGTAGCCCTATATATATATATGCAGGTAGGCTGAACCAGTTTGAGATCAGATAGATTATATATCATATATCATATTTTTTTATCTTTCAAGACGAAAGATATCGGGGTTATGCCGGTACGAGTTCTCGATAGACTGTAGCCCATATTACGTTCGAGGATCACGTAAGGAAATATAGTAGAAAATCTGACTGGACTTTCAACTCGGAATCAAGTCATAGTTAAAGATTAGATCGGAAAATGTATTTTTCTAAATTAACTTTGGTTGCATAGATTTATTTTTTATCATTCGACGTCAAAATTTTTATCTGGAGCCCCATTTCGGCGTTTGTTCGTCCAGTTAATTTTTTACCAAAAATTATTTACAAAAATAATGATCTTGGTAGTATTGTCTCCAACAAATTGGCATAAGAGCCGTTTTATTTTTTGTTTACAGTTATAGGGGCTGGATAGTTTTAGAATTGTTGCTAACTTTGTTTTGTAGACATTCTAAATCCCGATTTTTTTATCATCATTTATTTTCATGTTTGATTGAATGCTTGATGATGATTTAATTATTATTTTTAATTATGGGGGTTGACCATGATAGATTAATTAATTGTGTACTCTACGGAGGTATAGGATCAATGTAAAAATTATTATTTTTTTGATTTCTATTTCTTGTATTTTTTTTGATTTTATGTAATCGAAAAAAAAAAGATGAACAACAGTCGAAGAACAAAGAACAGGTTTAAAGCTGCAAGATTTTTTTTTGGGGCAAACAATTTTTTTTGGATTAAAAAAAGGGGAGAAGCAGCATCCAAACGCTGCCTTGACAGTGCAGCAGGTTTCCGCAACAAGCGCACTATTGCGCCAAAAAGGTGCCCTTCACAGCGGCGCAGGCCAAACACGGCACTGTTTTCAAACAGTGGAGCAGCAGGGGTATTTCGGCTGTGAGCTCCAAATAGGCAGTTTCCCAAGCAATCGGTGCAATCCCAAGTAGTGCCAATCCGACGCAATTCGCGCAGCAAGCAGCCAATCCAGGCGCAATACCCAACGCAGTGAACAGTCCCAAACCGCAGCATATCAAAGCAGGCGATTTCCTATAGGGGCAATGTAACAAAACTGTTGGCGCAAACAATGCTGCGGTGATGTGGGGATTAAATTGTTTTCAAAAATAGTGGTTTGCCAAACTCAGCAAGCGACAGTGCAAATTCAATCTCCACAGCAGTAGTTTACAGTGGAGCAGCATTATTCCCAAAAATAGTGCAGCGGTTTCCAGCAGCAGCTAACCCAATCACAAACAGTGATTACCCAACATAGTGGCGGCGGCAAATCCCAATCCGTCCCATACAGTACTGTTTTGGTTAGTTTAAAATTGCTGATAAAGATTGAACATAGGAAGCTTATTTAGAAAATGATTATTGCAGCTTATTCTTTTAAAAATAGGGGACTGAAACTCTTTAGATTTTTGATTGGATCATAAAATCAGGATTTATATTTATCTTGTATTTAATTTATTTTTTTATTAATTGCGTGGATGATATATATTGGTTTTATTTATCCTGTTAATTTAATTAATTCGAATATTCAATTTTAATTAAAATATTTTGTAATAAAAAATAAAATTAAGTTTTTTAAATTAATTAATTAATTAAATAAAAAAATTTAGATATTTTATTTTTTACAAAACATCACGTTTAAGATGATTTTTTTAAAAATCGGATATCTTAGAAAAACGTGAAAATTTATTCCGAATTTTGAATTAATTAAATGAAAAATGTTTAATCGAAATAAATTATTATTTTTTAAAAAATGTGAAATAGCAAATAAAATAAATAAATATTTTTAATTACTATCTTAGCTGAAAAGTTAAAGAAAAAACTGTGCATTTATTAAATTTTATTTAGTACGCATTTAAACACGAAAATATGGTTTGATAAATCAGAATATTTGGAATCGTGTACACGAAAAGATATTTGATTCTTTCCGTGCGACTTTTCAAATTGATAAATTTATTTTAATTAAACGAATTTTTATAATCCTCAAAAATATTTTAAAAATCTAAGTGGGAGAAGAAATTTATTCACAGATAAATTCTGCGGTCTCCATCACCAGTTTATAGGCGAAGCAAGTTAAATCCCACATGTCGACAGTAAGGCCTTCCTCCTCAACGGACAGATTAATTGTGGTATCGTCAGTACAAATCTCCTTTAGGGATAATTCTAGATAATTGTTAGTGTGGATCAGTTCTCCAACTGAAGGATTTATTGCGAAGCGATTAATTTGAAATTAGGTAAGAGTTAACAGTTAGCGGTATATAATAGTATCATCTCCAACAGAGTCACTGCTATTATATATTAGACCGAAACTATATTAGCTATTTAATTTTACTTGGCATGATCAGTTCCCTAGATAGTAAAATTTAAAGGAATTGGCCTGTCTGGCCATATGAAGGATAGTAGATGTCCTCCCAACGAGGTATGCTATTCTCAGGTTACCAGACTGCTGGCGAATTAATTTTAAAATGATAGAGGGAACTAAATTAAAGTGAATTCAAGGTTTTGCTCATAATAATTAACGATTTTTTTTAATTATGTGATTCTCAAGATTAAAATGAATTTCAACCCACTTGCTTCAATACTTAAAGAAAACAAACTTACAGGACCAAATTTTGTTGACTGAAAATGTAACTTGGATATAGCTTTAACTACAAATGGTATTCCTTCAATACCAGAAAA
>JAUMHN010000014.1:1123752-1142603 GCA_032360265.1 Heliamphora ciliata
CATTTAAATAAGTAATATTTTTAACTAAAGATTATACACTTGTGTTTAAGAAATTTTAAATAAGCCAATTCACCCCCTCCCCCCCTCTTGGGATTACACACGTAATATCAATTCTTTCTCTCCGCGACACCATTCTGCTGTGGAGTACCAGGTGCAGTCAATTGGGATATAATCCCTTCTGATAATAAGTAATCCCTAACTTCTCTAAAAAGGTATTTCCCACCACGGTCGGATCGTAGTGATTTGATTCTTTTACCCAGACGCTTCTTTGCCTCTGCCTTAAATTCTTTGAATTTCTCAAAATATTTAGATTTACGGTGCACCAGGTAAATGTATCCATATTTTGAGTAGTCGTCAATAAAACTAACGAAGTACTCAAAGCCACCTCTAGTCCGGATTGTCATAGGACCACACACATCAAAGTGAACCAGTTCTAACGGTTCTTTAGCTCTAAAGCCTTTGGCCGAAGAGGGCCTCTTGGTCTTCTTACCCTTTAAGCAAGATTCACAGACCTGAAGTGCCTCTACTTTTAATGAACTCAAAGGTCCATCTGCTACCAATCTTTTTATCCTTTTTAGATTAATATGACCCAAGCGTAAGTGCCAAAAAAATGTATGGTTCATTAAAGAAGAAAACTTTCTCTTATATGGTAAATTAGATGTGTTATTCATTTAAGTTAGTTATAGTGCTGGAGAGATAGGAGATGCGACATACAGATCATCTACCAATGTACTAGAATAAATAAAACAACAGAATATTTGTCCTTTATTAAACTCGAGACTGAAATTAAATTTCTTTTAATCGAAAGTACATAAAGACAATCTTTCAGAAGAAGTATCCTATCTCTACTAAAATTGAGAGTGACATCTCCTATTGCAATTGCTACCACCCTTGTTTTATTGCTCATGTGCACGTATATTTTTCTATTCCTAAGCTGCCTAGTTTCCCAGAACTCTTGCAAAGAATTACAGACATGATTAGTGGCTCCTGTATCTACATACCAGGTACCAGTAGATAGTACCGCTAAACATGTTTTTCACAACCAGTGAACAGAAATTACCCTATTTTTTCTGCCTTCTGAAAAATATTACACATAACTTTTTCTAGTGTTGTGTCTGATTGCAATGAAAACATCTGCCTTTTAGCTTTTTCATACCAGTTCGTGGCCTACTAACTACCTTGCAAATTGTGTCTCCTTGTTTCTAAACTTTTTTCTTCTTCATGCCTTTCGGCCCAGAGGAATAACCTTTTTCTGAAACAAACGCATTTTCTGGTATTGAAGGAATACCATTGATAGTTAAAGCTATATTCAAGTTACTTTTTCAGTCAACAAAATTCAGTTCCGTAAGTTTATTTTCTTTGAGTATTGAATAGAGTGGGTTGAAAGCCATTTTAATCCTGAGAATCACATAATTAAAAAATATCGTTAATTATGATGAGAAAAACTTTGAATTTATTTTAATTTGGTTCCTTTTACTATTTTAAAAGAAATTCACTAGCAGTCTGGTATCCTGTAAATAGCATATCTCGATGGGAGAACGTCTACTTTCATCATATGACCAGACAAGCTAATTCTTATTAATTTTACTATCTAGACAATTGACCATGCCAAGTAGAATTAAATAGCTAACATAGTTTTGGTCTAGTAAATAATAGCAGTGACTCAGATGAAGAGGATACTATTATATACAGCTAAGTGTTAACTATCACCTAATCTCAAATCAATCGCTTTTCAATGAACCCTTCGGATGGAGAAGTGATCCATACTAACAATTATCTAAAATTATCCCTGAATGATGTTTGTACTGGTAATACTATAATTAATCTGTCCGATGGAAAGGAAGGCCTTACTGCCAACATGTAGGATTTTTTTTTGCACTGTTTGGCCTGGGTTTTTCCCACTTTTTGGATTGTTTTTCCAGTGATATTTTACTACTTTTTTATGCCAAAAAACTTGTTCAAAAATAGTCTCGAAAATGTAAGAAAACAATCGAAAAACGGCCCAAAACTACCGCCGATGGTGCCACCGGCAAGGCTATTTTTATGCAATTTTTTTTTCTATTGTTGGGATAGTTTTTAATACAATTTTTAAGCCAAAAATGTGTAGAAAAGATGCTAGAAAATAAGTTAATAAATTGTAGAAAAACCACTGCGATCCGTGACCCGTAACTCCCAAAACAACCCTCAGTGCTGCCGCTTGTTATTCGTGTTCTTAAATATTCAACTAATTCTTAAATAATCTAAATAGATATTTAAAAACATAAAATTAGCTATTACATCGATTCTATATCCCGAAGGCTCACATTTGATCTATCACGGTTAACCCCCGTGATTAAAAAAAATAATCATCATGCAAACCCATTCAATCAAACATGAATAATAATATGACGATTATAAAATTGGGATTAGAATGCTTGCAAAACCAAGTTAGCACAGTTCTAAAACTATTTGGCCCTGATAACCGTAAACAAAAAATAAAATAACTCTGATACCAATTATTGGAGGCAAAACTGTCAAGATTATTATTTTTGTAAACGATATTCGATAAAATTAACTAGACGGGTATATGTCAAAATGAGCTCCAGATAAAATTTTTGATGTCAACGATCAAAATAAAAATTCGTGCAACCTCAGTTCATTTAGAAGAATACCTTTCATCGGTCAATTCTTCAAATACGATTTTGATTCCGAGTTAAAACTCCTATCATATCTTCTACTGTATTTTCTTATGCGATTTCTGAATGTAGTGTAGGCTACAATCTATCGAGAACTTGTACCGGCAGAACCTGGACAGCTTTAGTATTGAAGACAAGTTATGAAACTAGTTCAGCATACCTACATATTTATAGAGCTACAGCAGGGACCTTTGGAATAATTATGAGCAAGACTTCCACTGGAACACAGACACCCATCAACGGTTTCCACAATTAAGCAAACCTCATAGCGGTATCTATAATTATGAAAATTTTGCAACGATTTCTGCAATTCCCATAAAATAATAAATTATAGTTCACACTACTAAAGTACTATAATTGTACTCTGACTCATAATCTCAAGATCTTCTTGTATTGAGCTCCTATTATTAAATGCTTAATATTTCTCCCCACGTTAAGATTCCTAATACCTGCCAATTAAATTTAATTACAAATAATTTAATTTAATCGAAAACTTTAAATTTCTAAAACCATTTCGCTTAACTTATTTGACCGCCAGATAATCAAATCCACTTGCAGGGTTTTTTCGGTCAAAATTGATAAGCTTCCTTAAGGGGGTATCATCAATCTCGATATTTTGGGACGTGAATTCTGTCAATAATTAATATTCATCATATAAGTATTACTGCTATCCAACTCATCGGGAATATAGATCCAATAAGATCGCACCCTCTAATGAATCAAAATAATGAATGTTAAATATACACAAATCAATAATTATTTCAGGATTAAGTGTATAAGCACTATTTATAATAACTTTGGAGCATGAATTAATTTATATAATCAGTATAAAATTAATTACCCTAAATGTCTCGTTCAATACGCACAAAGAGTACTTGCATAGAGAGTCGGAACAATAGACGACTCTATTATTTGTCCCTCATAACTAAGACATGCCTACTAAAACTCTGTGCTACAGTCGTACAGATGGTATACCCATTTCCATCTAAACTGTGAACATAAAACTTATTGTCACGCCCCAAAATTCAGGATCACGTGAAAATTTACCAAACACCAGTTTTATAAAAATAAATTTTCATACATTCAAATTCACCTGTTGAAATCAAATGAAAACCCATATGCATCTCTCATAAACAGTAAATATCATGTATAACATACATAAGTATATTGCCCTGAGGTATACAAAACGTGCCTTTAACCAGGCATACAAAAAGGAAAACTACTAAAGCTTTCCGCCACCACAGCACCACTAGATCAACTCCTCATGATCATCAACTTCCAGACCTGAAAAAGGTTTTAAGATAAAATCCCACACCATGAGCCGAAACCAAATAGAAACAGACTAAAAAGTTGTAAAGTAGGATATGCAATCATATGGTGGGAGCTAACTCAATCACAAACAAAACCAATAAAGTTTTACGTCATAAAACCCCAAGTTTCCCATAAACCTCCAAAACAGTTTTCCCTCCGCAACCAAGCATTTAAGCAATGCCAAAACAACGTTTTACAGTTGAAGGAAAACAATAACCAAAACGTTAATTTCTCACTCGAATCACACACCGAGGAAAAGAGAATGAATCCTATGTACTGACTCCGTCACAAAGGGACAGAGGAAACAACTATAAACTCCTGCCCCTTACCCAATCCCTATATATCATAGGACCGGTTAGGTAATGGCAAGTTCTATACAGAGCACCATAACGTAAAGGCTAACTTTACGGACTAAAACCGAAGGATAAAAGCACCTACCACCTTCTTTACGGGAACTATCCCGAAGGACAAAGGTACCTACTCTGCCCACGTTTCCAGACTTACACCGAGGGCAACTCGTGCCACATACCCGCTATCCCGCTACATCTAGAGAATTATTTTACAAAACCAAAACGTTTTCACAAATACATGAAACATGTATATAGATCCATCCATCAACATGAAGATCAAACAAAAACATATAGATCCATCTATTAACATGGAGATCAATAGGTATGTAAAAACACACTTTTATCAAACGTTTTCAAGGTTGAGCCTCAATCCCAATGGTCAGCTCCAAACCTCCAACAAAACACGTTTTTCCTCAAAGTTTTCATAAAAAGTCATTTTTCAAACCATTCTTTTGAAAACCAACCTCCGAACCGCGAGATTTCATGAATCCATCTCTTTAAAACCATTCGAGGAAGGCGAGGAAAGCCAAAACCCAACCAACGAACCACCAAAACAACACCAATAGCCCAAACAGGACCCCAGTCGATTGGCCCAAGCCCCCAGTCGACTAAAAAACTCTCTGGAAAAAAGAAAACCAAGACAGAAGGAATTTCAGTCGACTGACCTCCCAGGTCCAGTTGACTGAACTCACCAAATGATGATCCAGTCGATTGAACTCATAGCTTCAGTCGACTGATCCTGCCCAGAAAATGTTTTTTAGCTTCAATTTTTCTTCCAAACCTCAAATCAAACCTCCAAACACCCATCAAACACCCTCAGACATCAACAAGCCCAAGCCTCACTCCCAAACCTCGAAAGAAAACCCTCAAAACACACTTCCATCCACCAAAAATGACAAAAAATGGTTTTAACCCAAAACCAGATTTAAAACATAAATCACCTTTTCATGCATTTTTAAATGGTGAAACAGCATATAATTACATATATCACCCTAAAACAGTTATATAGTCTAGAATCCAACCTCGGTGAACATGCTTATATATAAAAAAAAAGAAACGGTATAGGGTCTCACAACTCTTCCCCCCTTAAGAAATTTTACTCCCGAAATTCGCTACAAGGTCACGAGGTAAACAACTCTGGGTATCTCGCACGAACCCCAGACTCGAGCTCCTAAGTCGCTTCTTCAACCTCGTGATGAAACCACTGAACTTTGACATAAGTAATCGTTCTCCCCCGTAACACTTGTTCCTTTGTATCTAGGATCTTCACTAGACGCTCCTCATACGTGAAATCCTCATCAACTCGCAACTCGACCCAATCCAGAACACGGGAAGGATCAGGCTCGTACCTCCGAAGCATGAAAACGTGAAACACGTTGTGCACGAAAGCTAACTGAGGTGGCAAAGCCAGGCGGTATGCTACCACGCCAATCCGTTCCAGGATCTCAAAAGGTCCAATAAAGCGCGGTGATAGCTTCCCGCTACGGCTAAATCTCATCAACCCCCACGTGACGAGACTTTCAAAAACACATGATCTCCCACTGTAAACTCCAAAGGTCTCCTCCTTTGATCTATATAACTCTTCTGGCGGCTCTGAGCTGTCACCAGACTCTGACGAATCACTGCAAGCTTCTCAGTAGTCTCCTGTACCAAGTCGGGTCTCAAAATAGTGGTCTCACCCACCTCGATCCAACACACCGGCGATCTACATGGTCTACCATATAGAGCCTCATACGATGCCATTCCAATACTGGACTAATAGCTGTTGTTGTATGCTAAATTTGCCAATGATAGATGGTCCTCCCAAGAATCCCGAAAATCAAGCACACAGGCTCTCAACATATCCTCTAAAATTTGTATGGTCCTCTTAGACTGACCATCGGTCTAGGGGTGAAAAGCTGTACTGAAAGTCAAGCTCGTCCCCAAAGCCATCTGAAGACTCTGCCAAAAGCGCGATGTAAAGCACGGGTCTTGATCAGAAACAATAGTCACAGGTACTCCATGTAGTCGGACTATCTCTCAGATGTATAATCTACTCAGTTTGTCCACTAGATCTCTTACTCGAATAGGGAGGAAGTGCATAGACTTCATCAACCTATCAACCACAACCCAAACAGCATCATGCCCCGTCGATGATTGAGGAAGTCTAGATACGAAATCGATCGTGACATTCTCCCACTTCCACTTAGATATAGGCAAAGGCTGCAATAATCTTATCGATCTCTGGTGTTCCACCTTTACCTACTGACAAGTAAGGCACCGAGACACAAATTGGATCACGCCCCACTTCATTTCGGTCCATCAGAACTGACGGCGTAAATCATGATACATCTTGGTGCCTCTTGGATGCACTGGAAGATGTGAATGATGAAACTCATGTAGCACCTTTGCACGGCACGACTCGGGCACAAACAGCCACCCCGTCAGCCTCAAACTCTGATATGAACCCACCATCCATCCTGCTGTGTCCTTCCCACTAGCAATGCTGTCCCGTATCATCTGAGCCTCCTGATCGGTTCACTGAGCCTCTAACACATGTGCAATCAATGCGGACTGTGAAGCTACTGAATACAAGGTCGCACCTGCCCCTGTCTCTCCGAGACACAGATCAAACTCCTCAACATCCTCAAGCATATCCCATTCTCGTATAGCTATAGACGCTAACGAACCATGAGATCTCCTACTGAGCATGTCAGCTACGATATTTTCCTTTCCTGGGTGGTACTACAAATCAAAGTCGTAGTCTCCCAATAACTCCATCCATCGTCGTTAGTGAAGATTATAGTCTTTCTGCGAAAATAAGTATTTTAAGCTCTTGTGATCAGAGAAAAACTCGAAGTGCTCACCATATAGATAATGTCGCCACGTCTTCAAGGCGAAGAGCATGGCTGCTAACTCCAGATCGTGTGTAGGGTAGTTCTTCTCATGTGTCTTCAACTGTCGCGAGTCATAGGCTACAACCTTACCTCCCTGCATCAATACACATCCCAAACCATCGTGTGACGTATCACAATACACTGTATACCCCAGACCTTGCTCTGGAATAATCAATACTGGCGTACTGGTCAATCTCCTCTTCAGCTCCTGGAAAGCTGACTCACAGGACTCGCTCCATACGAACGTAACTCCCTTCCACGTCAGGCGCGTCATAGGTGCTGCTAACCTAGAAAAATCCTTGATGAACAGCCGATAATAACCTACCAAACCCAAAAAACTGCAGATCTCAAAGACGTCCCTCGGTCACTGCCAATCCATCATGGCATCAGTCTTCGATGAGTCTAATGATACCCCATCCTTCGACCCCACGTGTCCAAGGAATCTCACCTCTGGCATCCAGAACTTGCACTTCTCGAACCTCGCATACAAGCAATGTTCTCTCAGAAGCTGTAAGATAACATGTAGTGCTCCTCGTGTATTTCTCTCGTGGGTGAATAGATCAGAATCTCATCTACGAATACCACCACAAAACTGTTCAGATAAGGGCGGAAGATATGGTTCATCAAACCCATAAATGTCGTAGATGCGTCCGTCAAACCGAACGGCATAACTAGAAACTCATAGTAACCATAACGAGTCCGAAAAGCGGCCTTCGCTATGTTCTCGTCCCTAATCCTTGGCTAGTGATACCCTGACCTCAAGTCAATCTTCAAAAAGCAGTGCGACCCCTTTAACTAATCAAACAAGTCGTCAATCCTCGACATAGGATACTTGTTCTTCATTATTACTTGGTTCAGCTTCATGTAGTCTATACACAGTCTCAAGGACCCATCCTTCTTCTTTGCAAAAAGAGCTGGGGCTCCCCACGGCGACGTACTCGGCCGCACAAACCCCTTGTCTAGTAACTTCTGCAACTGCACCTTGAGTTCTCGTAACTCAGTCGGTGCAAAGTGATACGATGGCATAGAGATGGGAGTAGCTCCTATAACAAGATCAATGGAGAACTCCACATCTCGGCTCAGTGGCAACTCAAACAAATCATCAGGAATGACATCTGGGTAATCACAGACCACAGGGGGTAGCTCCCCTCAAACCTTACCCAGATCATCTAACCTGAGAGTAGAAAAGAGGAAACCCAAGTCCCCTCGAACCAGAGAAGCACCGGGCATAGACACCAAGCCCTCATCCTGATCACCCAAAAAATAGAAGCAGTCACCCTCCGGCGTACAAATTGACACTATTCGTCGCTCACAGTCTATAAAGGCACAATAAGTAGTCAGCTAGTCCATCCCTAGGATGACATCAAACGTGGTCATGTCTAGAATGATAAAATTGAACTCTAAACAACGATCGGCGACTCCTAACTCACAGGATCTGTAAACTCCACTCAACACCACATTCCCACTAACTGGGGTTTCTACGCTCAATGCACTACCCAACGGGTTTATCCGTAACCCCAATGCAGATACAAAAGCAGAAGAGATAAAAGAATGTGATGCTCTAATGTCGATGAGAACACTGGCCCATGATCTAAAAACTAGAAGAGTACCTCTGATCATGGATGGAGTAGCCACAGCATCAGATGCAACTGGTGCTTTGGAAGCACCGTGATCAACAAGAACATAAGCCTTGGCTTACGGTGGTTTGGTTTGTCCACCATAACCCTGAGTCGCCGGCTGCCTCAATGACTGAGCTGAAGTACCTCCCTCCGCAAACCTAAACATCTGGGCCCTAGGTTGCTGAGGAGTCTGCCGTCTCTACGCAGATGGAGCAGCTGGCGCTCCCGTCGCACCCTGGACACTCCCTTCCCAGTGACAGAATCTATGAATATACCCGGACTAATCACATCCAAAGCATATTAGTGGATCTCTCGCCTGTGACTGGACAGACTCTAAACTCTGTACCTGGCCCTTCTGTGGGCACTCAACTGAACGATGCCCTAGCTGTTCGCATCGATAACAAATCAGCTCTCGCTGCCATGGCGTTCTTGTTGAGGCCACTAAAGGTGTAGTGTGGACGACTGCTGCTGATACAAGCCAATAAAATGAGAACTAGGTCTAGACGACCTCTGGCACTTTTTCCTGCGCCTCTGGAACTATGCATCTCCACTGCCATGTTGACTCCCACTCTCTCTAACTCTGCGGATCTCTGCCAGCGAATTCTCCACTCGGATGGAAGCTTCCACCATGCAATGTCCACATCTAGAAAGGAACTCCTCTCGGTAAGTATCCCTCAAAGATCTCGAGAAATACTTCTCCAAGAAAACTCTCATGAAAGCGGCCCACGTATCATCCACCATGGTCTTGGCAAACTTACACCACTCCCTAGCATCTTTCTGTAGTTAAAATGCCGCCGACTTCACCCGCAAAGCATCCTCCTCGATATCCAGAGTATCAAAGATAGTTGTGGTCACTTCCAACCACTCAATAGCAACTTTGGGGTCCTGCGCCCCCAAAAAGGTTGGAGGATCCAACCACCGGAACACCCTCATGGCCACAGAAGCCCTTGGCTTAGGAACCCTTACTCTAGCCCTGGTAGCCTCAGCTATAACTCTCACAGTGGCAAGCATCTCCTGGTCGACATTAGTACTGCCAATATTAGCACCACCCACTTGTTCCTATGGGGTAGGAATATTTCCTTTTTTTGGAACCTGAGCATAAGCACGACCTCGGCCACGGCTTCGGCCACGACCCCGTCCCCGCACTCCCCGTGTGGACATAATTCTATAGGAAAAAATATAACAAGATAAGCTTTCCTACAACATGTTACTACGTAACATAAACATATAACGCACATAAGCATGCTAAAACGTAGCCACTTATGGTTATGTAAACACGTCTCACATACCGAGGAGAACCAACAAGACGGACTCGTCCATTTGGATAACCTATTCAGATTCTTTGCTAGAAAACACGTCGGCCAAACACGTTTCTAACTTGGCTTCCAAATCTGTTATTTAAAACGCCCTAAGACAGAACTCATCAATCCTAACATTCAACCTCCATGCTGACATATTCACAAAAAATTATGCTCAAAAGGCTAACAGCATGTTATAAAAATGTTTATACACATGCACGCAAGCATACAAAATCAACCTCACTAGGTGATAAACTCTCTTCCCATGGCTCATAGGTATTCGAACCCAGAGCTTTGATACCAAGTTGTCACGCCCTAAAACCCAGGGTCATGTAAAAATCCACCAAACACCAGTTTTGTGAAAATAAGTTTTCATACATTCAAATCCACCTGTTGAAATCAAATGAAAACCCCATATGCATCTCTCATAAATAGTAAACATTTTGTATAACATGTATAAGTATATTGCCCTGAGGCATACAAAACGTGCCTTCAAGCAGGCATACAAAAAGAAAAACTACTAAAGCTTTTCGCCACCATGGCACCACTAAATCAACTCCTCATGATCATCAACTTCTAGACCTGAAAAAGGTTTTAAGACAAAATTCCACACCGTAAGCTGAAGCCCAATAGAAATAGACTATAAAGCTGTAAAGCATGATATGCAATCATATGGTGGGAACTAACTCAACCACAAACAAAACCAAAAAGGTTTTACGTCATAAAACCCCAAGTTTTCCATAAACCTCCAAAACAGTTTTCCCTCCACAATCAAGCATTTAAGTAATACCAAAACAACATTTTACATTTGAAGGAAAACAATAACCAAAACGTTAATTTCCCACTCGGATCACACACCGAGGAAAAGAGAATGAATCCTATGTACCGACTCCGTCACGAAGGGACAGAGGAAACAACTATAGACTCCTTCCCCTTACCGAATCCCAAAACATCATAGGACCGGTTAGGTAATGGCAAGTTCTATACGGAGCACCATAACGTAAAAGCTGACTTTACGGACTAAAACCGAAGGATAAAAGCACCTACCACCTTCTTTACAGGAACTACCCCGAAGGACAAAGGTACCTACTCTGAGCACGTTTCAGAACTTACACCAAGAGCAACTCGTGCCACATACCCGCTATCCTGGTACATCTAAAGAATCATTTCACAAAATCAAAATGTTTTCACAAATACATGAAACATGTATATAGATCCATCCATCAACATGGAGATCAAAGAAAAACATATAGATCCATCCATTAACATAGAGATAAACAGGTATGTAAAAACACACTTTTATCAAACGTTTTCAAGGTTGAGCCTCAACCCCAAGGGTCAACTCCAAATCTCTAACAAAACATGTTTTTCCTCAATGTTTTCGTAAAAACTCCTTTTTTCAAACCATTCTTTTGAAAACCAACCTTCGAAACGCGAGATTTCATAAATCTATCGCTTTAAAACCATTCGAGGAAGGCGAGGAAAGCCAAAACCTAATTACCGAACCACCAAAACAACACCAACAGCACACACAGGACACCAGTCGACTGGCCCAAGCCCCCAGTCGACTGAAAAACTCTCTGGAAAAAAGAAAAGCAAAACAGAAGAAATTTCAGTCGACTGACCTCCCAGATCCAGTCGACTGAACTCATAGCTTCAGTCGACTGATCCTGCCTAGAAAATATTTTTGAGCTACGATTTTGCTTCCAAACCTCAAATCAAACCTCCAAACACTCATCAAACATCCTCGGACTTCAACACGCCCAAGCCTCACTTCCAAACCTTGAAAGAAAACTCTCAAAACACACTTCCATCCACTGAAAATGCCAAAAAATAGTTTTAACCCAAAACCAGATTTAAAAGATAAATCACCTTTTCATGCGTTTTTAAACGGGGAAACAGCATAGAATTACATATATCACCCTAAAACAGTTATATAGTCTAGAATACTACCTCGATGAGTCAAAAACTCGACGCCTCAATCCACGTACCAAACTGAGTTTTGTCGAAATGAAATTCCGTCCGGATGGATGCGTAGAGCACGATGCCTATAATAGGGATCGACTGTTGGTCCATCAAAAACCAAGCCCCGGGCCCCCGAGAAGTTAGAGAGAAGGCAGAGAGAATATGGAGGAAACTTAGTGGAGAAATTTTGAAAATATCTTTTGAAAATATCTAACTCCAGATATTTATATGCCTCCAAAATATCTTTTTTTTTTAATTTTTTTAAAATTCACACCGTAACTCCCTGCAGCCCCCAGGACCAACCCCGCATGCTTATTTAAACCAAAACATGCATCAAAACGCATATAAGCATATTAAGGCGAAAATGCCAAAACGTGTACAAAACACCGAATATGCATATATATCAAAAAATAAATAAAACGTTATAGGGTCTTACACTTATATTTTGTAAGAATCTAAAATCTGATCTTCTGTGTATAAACCGTACTCTACACACCAGATTAAATACTATACAGAATACAGGACATCCATGCATAACATTAAAGAAATAATATACATACATTGCTCATTAAGATTCTCATAAATTGAAAAATTAATTTTATTAAAATAAAATTAAATACTAAAAACATGATTTTCAATGTAGCAATCCTAACAATTTGTTTATCACAGTGTATTAGAGAATCCTAATACAATCGGGATACAGGAAGCTGATACAAATAAAGATTGAATCATTACAGCTTATCTTCAAACAGGAGATTAAAACTTATCAGAGTTTCTATTCGATTATAAAACTAGAATTTATACATATCTTGCATTTATATTCTTTGAAACTCCATGGATGATGTATATCTATTTTATATATTCTTATTAATTTAATTAATTTGAAAAATTTGATTTAATTAAATATTTTGCAAAAAAATAAAATTAAGTTTTTTTTTAATTAAATAGAAAAATTTTAGATATTTTATTTTTTTACAAAATATCACGTTTAAGATGATTTTTTATTAAATCGGATATCTTATAAAAACATAAAAATTAATTCTGAATTTTATATTAATTAAATAAAAAAATATTTAATCTAAATAAATTATTGTTTTCAAAAAATATGTAACTGAAATAAAATAATTGAATACCTTTAATCACTACCTTAATTGAAAAGTTAAAAGAAAAACTATGCATTCATCGAATTTTATTTGTTACCCATTAAAATATGAAAAGATGGTTTGGCAAATTGGAATATTTAAAATTGTGTACACGGAAAGAAGTTTTGGACTCTTTCAGATAGTGTGATTTTTACAATTAATAAATTTATTTTAATTAAATAAAATTTTATAATCCTAAAAAATATTTTTAAAATATAAGTGGGAGAAGAAATTTATTCACAGATAAATTTCGCAGTCTCTATCACCAGTTTGTAGTCAATGTAATTAAATTCTGCGTATTGGTAATAAAGCCTTCCTCCCCATTTGACAAATTAATTGCTGTATCGCCACTATAAACCTCCTTTAGAAATAATTCTAGATAATTGTTAATATGGATCACTTCTATATCTGAAGGATTCATTGCGAAGCGATTGATTTGGGATTAGGTGGTTGTTAACATTTAGCTGTAAATAATTAGTATTCTCGCTATCTGAGTCGCTACTATTATTTACTAGACCAAAGGTGATTATGTCAGCTATTTAACTTTACTTGACAGAGTCAGTTGCCTAAATAGTAAAATTAAAAGGATTTGGCTTATCTGGACAAACGATGGATAGTGGATGTCCTCCCATCGAGACATGCTATTCACAAGGTACGAGGCTGCTGGCAAGTTTTTTTAAATGGTGAGAGAACCAATTTAAAATAAATTTAAAGTTTTGCTTGTCATAATTAATGGTTATTTTTAATGATGTGATTCTCAGGAATAACATGACTTTCAATTCTTTCGCATCTATATTCAAAGAAAACAAACTTAAGGGACCAAACTATGTTGACTGAAAAAGGAATGTGGACATTGTGTTAACTGCTGAGGATTATAAGTTTGTATTAACTGAGATTTGTCCACCAGTACCTGAGGAGGGAGCGACCGAATAGGAAATCTAGGCGTATCAGAAGTGGCAAAAAGCTGATCAAATAACTCCCTGTTATATTTTGGCTTCCATGTCAAATGTTTTGTAGCATCCGCATCAGTCTATACCTAGTACCTATGACATGATTATAAATCTCAAAGAAATGTTTGGGGATTAAAATCGTGCTGCTAGGTAGGTGGCCATGAAGTCTCTAATGAATGC
This sequence comes from Heliamphora ciliata, assembly GCA_032360265.1. Lineage (NCBI taxonomy): Eukaryota > Viridiplantae > Streptophyta > Magnoliopsida > Ericales > Sarraceniaceae > Heliamphora > Heliamphora ciliata. The sequence goes on from JAUMHN010000014.1 coordinate 1,138,119, forward strand.
AAGTATGGCTGAAGGCACCCCTGTTATGGATCATATTCTGAAGATGATCAGTCTTCTGAATGAACTGGAGATCCTAGGAGCTGAAGTTGATGAAGAAACTCAGGTCGATATCATACTCCAGTCACTACCTAAACTATACCATGAAGAAGCTCAGCTTTTCATTGGTAAAACTTCTTAAAAACCTTCAAGCAACAGAGGGTGTTCTTAGGAAGCTAGATTTTGTGTATGTGGCTGAAAAAGGTTCTTTCTTTAAGTCGAAAGACAAGAAGAAGAAAAAGGTTCAGACACAGGGAGGCACAGGTTCAAAAGCAGTTAAGGGGCCAAAAACTAGTGTGAAGAACCCGAGAGGCAAGTGCTATCACTATAACCAGTTTGGGCATTGAAAAAAGTAGTGTTCGATTTTTCTCAGTAAGTAGAAAAAACTAGATAATTTCTATTTACTGGTAATTGAAACATGTTTAGCGGTGTTATCTACCGGTGCCTGGTGTGTAGATATGGAAGCCACTAATGATATCTATAATTCTTTGTAGGGATTTTCGGAAACAATGTAGCTTAATGATGGGGAAATGTACCTACATATGGATAATAATACAAGGATGGCAGCAGTTGCATAGAAGATGTCACTCTCAACTTTAGTAGAGATAGAATTTTACTTCTAAAAGATTGTCTTTATGTACCTTCGATTGGAAGAAATTTAATTTTAATTTCTAGTTTAATAAAAGACAAATATTCTTTTCGTATTAATGACTCTGTGGTTGTGAAGAAAAATAAATATTTTATTTTTTCTAGTACATTGGTGGATGATCTGTACGTCGTATCTCCTATATCTCCAACACTGCAACTAACTAAATTAAATAACACATCTAATTTACCATATAAGAGAAAGTTTTCTTCTTTAATGAACTAAACGTTTTTTTAGCACTTGCTCTTGGGTCAAATAAATTTAAAAATGATAAATAGACTGGTAGAAGATGGATCTTTAAGTTCATTGCAAATGAAGGCACTTTCAATATGTGAATCCTACTTAAAGGGTAAGATGACCAAGAGGTCCTTCTTGGTCAAAGGCTATAGAGCTGAAGAACCGTCGGAACTGGTTCATTCTGATATATGCGATCCTATGACAATCCGGGTTAGAGGTGGCTTTGAGTACTTTGTTAGTTTCATTGATGATTACTCAAGGTATGGATACATTTATATGATGTACTGTAAGTTTGAATGCATTGAGAAATTCAAAGAATTCAAGGCAGAGGCGGAGAAGCGTCTGGGTAAAAGTATCAAATTATTACGATCTGACCGTGGTGGAGCATACCTCTTTGGAAAGTTTAGGGGCAACTTGTCATCGGAAGGGATTATATCCCAATTGACTGCACCAGGCACTCCGTAGCTGAATGGTGTAGCAGAAAGAAGGAATAGGACTCTTAAAGAGATGTAAGGTCCATGATGAGTTATTCAGGTTTACTTGATTCATTTTGGGGACTCGCATTAGAGACAGCGACTTACATTCTGAACTTGGTACCTTCTAAGTCAGTATCTTTAACTCCAACAAAATTATGGACCGGGCGTTGGCCTAGTCTGAAACACATTTGAATTTGGGGTTGTCCAACACATGTGCTGAAAGGGAATACGGGTAAGTGGGAACCAAGGACAGAAGTCAGTTTCTTTGTAGAGTATCCCAAGAGAACGAAGGGTGGTCTATTTTATAATCCTAAAAATCAAAAGGTCATTGTTAGCACCAATGCTCGATTCTTGGAAGAGGATTATATTATGGACCACAGACCCAATAGTAAAATTTTTCTAGAAGAAATGAGAGAAAATACAAATAGAACAGAAGAGGAACCACAAGTCACTGATATCCTATTGCCTCGTCGTAGTGGGAGAATTATTGGAACGAGTGTAAATCATGAACAGGGTGCTAGTGCACAAGGTTCAGATTTTGCATAGCTCGTTACTGCTAGTACACAGATACAGGTAGTGCCTCGTCGTAGTGGGAGGATTGTTCATCAATCTGATCGGTATACGTTCTTGGGAGAGTCTTTTGACAAGATCCCGATTGAACTAGATACCGAACCTGCTAACTACAATAAAGCACTTCAGGATAAAGATGCAGATCTTTGACAAAAGACTATGAATTCAGAGATAGAATCTATGTATTCTAATAAGGTCTAGGAACTTGTAGAACCCCCCAAAGGGATAAAACGCATTGGATGCAAGTGGATCTACAAGAGGAAGAGAGAAGCAGACAGGAAGGTTGGAAGCTTCAAAGCTAGGTTTGTTGCAAAAGGGTTCACTTAGAAAGAAGAGATTGATTATGAGGAAATCTTTTCATCGGTAGCCATACTTAAGTCTATCCGGATTCTCTAATCCATTACTACTCATTTCGATTACGAAATCTGGCAAATAGATGTCAAGATAGCTTTCCATAATAGAAGTCTTGATGAGTGTATCTATATGGTACAACTAGACGATTTCATAGCAAAGGACCAGGAGCACATGTTGTGCAAGTTTAAGAGATTCATTTATGAACTTAAACAGGCATCGAGGTCTTAGAATACTCAATTTGATCAAGCCATAAAGACTTATGATTTTGATTAGAGTCTAGATGAGTCCTATGTGTACAAGAAGCATGACGAAAGCATGGTGGTCTTCCTAGTGCTTTATGTAGATGATATCTTGCTCATCGAAAAAGATGTGAGGGCATTATCTGCGGTAAAAGTATAGTTATCTAGACAGTTTGATATGAAAGAATTGGGAGAAGCCAGTTACATCCTAGGGATCATGCTTGTGCGAAATTAGAAACAAAAAATGTTAGGCATATCACAAGTAAAGTATATCGATGATATCCTTACTCGATTCAGCATGCAGGATTTCAATAAAGGGTTTCTCCCTTTTAGGTATGGAATCACTCTATCTAAGGATCAATGTCCCAAGACACCTGATGAGATAGAGAAGATGAAGGCTGTTCCTTATACTTCGATAGTAGAAAACCTAATATATGCTATACTTTGCACTATACCTGATATCTGCTTTGCTGTTGGCATGGTTAGTAGATACCAGTCTAACTCAGGGCAGGAGCATTGGACTGTAGTAAAGAATATAATCAAGTAACTGAAAAGGACTAAGGATTATATGTTGATTTACCAGGCAGACAGTTTAGTACCTTTAGAGTACACAGACTCAGATTTTTAGTTAGACAAAGATTCCCATAAGTCTACCTCAGGATATGTGTTTACCTTAGGAGATGGAGCTATAAGTTGGAGGAGTATCAAGTAGTCCTGCATTGTTGATTTTACCATGGAGGCCGAGTACGTGGCAGCTTCTGAAGTAGCCAAGGAGGCCATTTGGTTTAGGAACTTCCTATTGGATCTAGACGTGGTTGGTCTCTTCAGTTTAGTCGGCTATTACACTTTACTGTGACAATAACAGAGCGGTTGCAAACTCGAAGGACCAAGAGTCCATAAGAAAGAAAAGCACATTGAGGGTAAGTGTCACCTGATATAATTAAGTATCTAAAAAGGACAAAGAATATAATCAAGTACCTAAAAAGGACTAAAGATTATATGTTGGTTTACTAGGTAGACAGTTTAGTACCTTTAGAGTACGCAGACTCAGATTTCTAGTCAGACAAAGATTCTCGTAAGTCTACCTCGGGATATGTGTTTGCCTTAGGAGATAGAGCTATAAGTTGAAGGAGTATCAAGCAATCTTGCATTGCTAATTTCACCATGGAGGCCGAGTACGTGGCAGCTTTTGAAGCAGCCAAGGAGGCCATTTGGCTCAGGAACTTCCTGTTGGATCTAGACGTGGTCGGTCCCTTCAGTTTAGTCAGCTATTACACTTTATTGTGATAATAGCGGAGCGGTTGCAAACTCGAAGGAGCCAAGGGTCCATAAGAAAGGAAAGCACATTGAGCGTAAGTATCACCTGATACAAAAAATTGTACAGAAGGGTGTTGTTGTAGTGACCAAGAATGCATCAGGAGACAACCTTGTAGATCATTTTTCAAAGAGCTTACCGGCTAAGACTTTTGATAGTCATGTAGAGGGCATAGGAGTCAGATGCATGGTAGCATAGTTTTGAGTATAAGTGGAAGATTGTTGAGGTTTTATACTGAAAATCATGGATTTATTTAGTTTTAGTATTTAATTTTATTTTAATAAAATTAATTTTTTATTTTATGATAATCTCAATGAGTAATGTATGCAATATCATTTATTTAATATTATGTATGGATGTCTTTTATTATGTATAGTATTTAATCTAGTGTGTAGAGTACGGCTTGCACACAGAAGACCAAATTTTAGGTTCTTACATAATATAAGTATTTGTTTACAGTTTAGATAAATATGGTTATACCATCGGTACGACTGTAGCATAGAGTTTTAGTAGGCTTGCCTTAGTTACGGGGAACAGATAATAGCGTCGTCTATTGTTCCGACTCTCTGTGCTAGTACACTTTGTGTGTATTGAACGAGACACATTGGGGTA